>ONZH01007920.1:0-98370 GCA_900303285.1 Rhinella marina | reverse complement strand
TTATTGTTATTTAGGTATTTATTTTTTACTTATACGGAAAGGGGGGTGATTTGAACTTTTACATCTTTTTTATTTTTTATATATTTTTTTAACATTTTTTTAAAATTTTTTTTTTTACTATTAGAAAGCTCAAATATGGGCTTATATATTGTGGCTTTTTTTTTTCTTTATGAGCAATTATGGATTTTATAGACTCAGAAATCCATGAGTTGCTCATTTCTTATCCTGGCCTGCCATCTAGTGGCCAGAATAAGAATTGCACTTTGAAAACTGTAATCCTCACCAGCGAGGATTACAGTTTTCATATGGTGTACAGACACCCCGATTGGCCACACGGGGTGTCTGTACACCACCCAGAAGCGAACGCTTCCGGGTTTAGAAGCAACTAGATGCCGTGATCACGTGTGATCACGGCATCTAGTCACCCCGGAAGACGCCGCCGACACAGTAGGTAGCGGCAAGTCTCTGCTGTTAGAAACAGCAGAGACTTGCTGGCCATGACGCCCGCCGCACCCGCGAGCGGGCGCCATGTGCCCGCATCGCCCCAGCGCCGTACATGTACAGCGCTGGGCGTGAAGGGGTTAAGTATTTTCATTTTCTTAATTCCTGGAGAACCCCTTTAATGTCAGAAGACAGAGTGCCTTGTTTTGTAAAACTATCCAAAATGATGCATTTGACTCGACCTGCCCATATTTATACACTAAAAAAAAATGTCCAAAAATGTCAAAATGACATATTCCTATACTTGTAACAGAACTGATTTGTTTAATCTAATATATAAAGCTGAGTGTATGTGTGTGTTTGTATATCCGCTAAAGGAATCTGCACCGTCGCAGCTACAATCACGAAATTTGGGACACAGGTACATCAGGTGTCCGGGAAGGTTTTAGAACAGGTCTCAGCTCTCCAGGACGTACCGTTCCTGAGATATTCCCAAAAAATGCATTAGCCAATAGAAGCCTGGTCACATGACCCTTATCAGCCAATAGAAGCTCCCAGGCAGTTAGTCTCCACACACACACCAGATTTCTATAACAACCTAGCCAGTTCACTGCTGTAGGTCTGCTTTAAAGGGGCAGAGCTCTGTGGATGGCACTGGGGTATTCTGGATAAATATAACTTATGTTTTAGACTTACTCATCATCAATCATTACCTCATATAATGTGAATTTCATATATTTACCGTTCAGTAGTAATAAAAGATGTTTTCTTTCCTCTTTCCTCCGAAATTACTATGGCATCGGCCTGTAATTCAGGCGACCTTCAAAAGACGGACTTAAAAGCCCCACCCCCAAGTCCCACTAAGTCACGCCCCCGACTCAGTCAGGCCACGCCCCTTCCACTCCGCATCTGACCGGGATTGAAAAAATGAAGGTAAAGATCAACTTCTGTCAGCTGCAGGGGTGGGAGGGAGTGTGACTTTCTCCCTGCAGCTCATGCTCAGACAGCACAGTGCTGCTGTCTGAGAGTGAGCTGTTCAAAAGGACATCCGTGTGTCCATCCAGGTCCTGCACATGACAGAGGACAGGGAGTCTGAAAGCCAGAATGTCCAGCCTTACCCCAACATGAAGCCGTGCCACCGGTCCCCATAAAGCCACACCCCTAAACAAGAGGCCACGCCCCCTGGTTCCATGAAGACACGGAGGAGAAGCTGTCTGAGCGTGAGCTACTGAAAGGGTGGACATCCCTGTGTCTGTCCAGGCACTGCGCCGGACAGTGGACAGGGAGTCTGAAAGCCAGACTGTCCAGCCTAAAACTGGACCTCTGGCCACCCTAGGGGCAGGCTGATGTTAGGGTGGCCAGTTGTCCGGCTTTAGGCTGGACAGTCCGGTTTTCTTGCTCCCTGTCCTCAGTCCAGCACAGTGCCTGGACAGACACAGGGATGTCCACCCTCTCAGTAGCTCACGCTCAGGCAGCTTCTCCTCCGTGTCTTCAAGGAGCCAGGGGGCGTGGCCTCATGTTTAGTGGTGTGTCTTCATGGTAACCAAGGGCACTGTTTCACGTTTGGGGGAATGGCAGGTGAGGTCTGGCTTTCTGGGGTGAAGACAGTGGCCACTCTAGCTGCTGGGGAGGTCACAGTTATAAGGGGCGGGCTGCTGTAGAGGTCACTCTTGATATTTTTTTTACATTACACACACAAACATTAAATTAAATAGATCAAATATACCCGGGCGAAGCCGGGTCCTTCAGCTAGTCATTTAATAGAGTCTTTAAAGTTTCCCATTAAAACATAATTTTATTAAGTCAGTTTAACTCCTTCAAGATCAATTTTATTTTTTTCTTGTTCATTTTTTTTCTTCCCACATTTCAAGAGACATAACTTTTTTTTTTTTTTTCCGTTCACATAGCCATATGAGGGTTTATGCAAAACAAGTTGTATTTTTAATGGCTCCATTTAATTTCTCATGTCTTGTATTTGAAAACCGGAAAAAAAAATTGTTGTGAGGCAAAATTAAAAAAGTAAAAATGCTGCCAAGGTTCAATTTATTTATTTATTTATTTATTTATTTATTTATTTTGGAAGGGGACAATATGATTAAAAAATTGTGATTTGTATATTTTTCTTTTTTTTTCCATTACAGTGTACACCACAAATGAAAATTTGTGCATAGCTCAGAAGGCAGATTACCATGGGAAGACTCAGCCGACTCCTACAATTTCACTGTGGGGGCTCATTTTTGCGGGGCGAGATCTACTTTTATTTTATTTTGGAGTGTGTATGACTTTTTGATCACTTTTTTTATTTTTTAGTGGGTGTTAAAGGGACCAAAAAACAGCAAATTGGCCATTTTGACTTTTATTTTTTTTTGCATTTCATGATTTCCCATATGGGATAAATATTTTTATATTTTAATAGTACAGGCATTTTCACACTCGGCAATGCCCATTATACATATTTTTTTTTATTTTTCATGTTTTTTTTTTATCTTCATACAGACCAAAAGTTTGGACACACCTTCTCATTCAAAGAGTTTTCTGTATTTTCATAACTATGAAAATTGTAGATTTACACTGAAGGCATCAAAACTATGAATTAACACATGTGGAATTATATACTTAACAAAAAAGTGTGAAACAACTAAAAATATGTCTTATATTCTAGGTTCTTCAAAGTAGCCACCTTTTGCTTTGATTACTGCTTTGCACACTCTTGGCATTCTCTTGATGAGCTTCAAGAGGTAGTCACCTGAAATGGTTTTCACTTCACAGGTGTGCCCTGTCAGGTTTAATAAGTGGGATTTCTTGCCTTATAAATGGGGTTGGGACCATGAGTTGTGTTGGGCAGAAGTCAGGTGGATACGGGAGTTTACATGAATTATACTGTGTTCCTATGGAGCCCTTCCACAGGCAGGCTCTTCTTAAGAACTAATGTGCGGACAGAGGCTGCCTCACACACACTCCGGCTCTTCCGATCCTGTGTGACCAGATGCCGTGGTCAAGTTTGACCATGGCATATGAAGGGTTAAAAGTCCACAATCGACATTACCATCGGTCACAGACATTAGCAGTGGGTATCTGCTGTCTTCTCTAGCAAGAGGGTATCATCTTTAAAGTCAGAATGGGGTTAAAGAGTCAAGACTCCAACCGAGGACCACTTCCTAGTCATTACACTATGTGTTGTCTCCTGTAGAGTGGTGGCGTAGTGTAATTACAAGTAATGGCTTTATTAAAGTGAATACAGCTAGTTCTCACCATAACACTGCATTTCCAAGACAAAACGCAGCAAAATGAACAGAAACTTGCATAGAGCGTCACCTCGTCTTCAAACAGCTGATTAGTGGGAGTTTCAATTTTTGGAACTCCCCCATTCAGATATTGATAATTTATCCTGAGGACAAGTCACAAATATAAATTGCTGCACAATCCCTTTAAGGACAACAAAGTGAACGTAAGAGAGTGGCCACCACAAGGAGGCCTACAAACCTGACTCCGTTACACTGGTTCTGTCAAGAGGAGCATACAGAATCTTATTGTAAGATGCATATGAAAGGCCACCTAAAGAAATGATGTAAAGGCAATGCTACCATATATTAATAAATGTCTGTAAACATCTAAGCCACTGGGAATGTGATGAGCTGAAATAAACCATTGTCTGTAGTATAGTTATAATATTCCAAATTCTTGAACTATAACAGTGACCCTACCTGAACTAAGAAAGGCAATGTGTATTAGGATGAAATGTCAGGAATTGGGAAAAACAGAACTGTAATGAATGTGGCTAAAGTGGATGGAGACTGATGTCATCAACTGTATGTTATACATGTATAGATATTGACTGAAGATGAGCAAATTAATTCTATGTGAATCAAACTTGAGCAGTATTTTGGAGGAAAAAAAGAGAGAACGAAACAAAAACGAAAAAGAGAAACAGCAGATAAAAAATAGTCGTAAGAGACCTCACATACACAAATTTTCAGGCCAGTTGGAGTACTGTTGGCTAAAATCAAGTTGTACTCGAATTGAATCTGTCAACCAGTTTAGCCAAGTACAATCCAATTTGAATATTGAGTGATTTGCTCATCGCAAATATTAATGGGTATTACTGTATATTACATGATGTGTTTATGGAATGCTTTCTGTACGGCCTCCTTAATGTCTTTATTCCTCAGGCTGTATATAATGGGGTTAATCAGTGGTGTGAATACAGTATACAGCAGGGAGAGGATCTTACTACTGACCCATGTGTGTCCTCTTGATGGAAGAATATAAGCACTGAAGAGACTCCAGTAAAATATGGAGACCACAATGAGGTGGGAGCTACAGGTGGAGAAGGCTTTCTGTCTACCAGTACTGGATGGGATCCTTAAGACAGTTATAACAATGTAAGTATAAGACACTACAATGATTGTGGTTGGGATGATTAAAGATGGACTTCCCAAAACATAAATCTCCAATTGAACAAAGAAGGTATCAGAACAGGAAAGGTCTGCTAAGGGGACAAGGTCACAGAATACATGGTCAATTATATTTGACCCACAAAAGTTTAGCCTTGACAGTGTTATGGTAGCAATTAATGAAATAAAATGACCCACCAACCAACAAATAGTGACCAATTTAACACAAAATTGATTAGTCATGATGGAAGTATAATGCAGGGGGTTACAGATGGCCACATATCTGTCATAAGACATCACAGTGAGGAGAAGACATTCAAATCCATCAGTGCTATCGAAAAAATAAAACTGAGTCATACAACCAATAAAAGTAATGGATCCTCCATTATTCAGTAGGATGTGGAGCAGGTTGGGGACAATATTTGTGGTCAATATAATGTCAGTGATGGACAGTTGTGAGATGAAGAAGTACATTGGAGTCTGGAGGTTCTTGCTGGTGGACACCAGGGAGATGATCAGGAGATTCCCACATATTGTTGCACCAAAAACAACAAGAAACAGAAGAAATAGAGCATTTCTCAAAAGTTGGCTGCTTTGAAATCCTAAGAGGAGAAACTCTGGGACCACAGTCAGATTTGTCTGCAAAGAGAATAAAAAAGTAAAGCAAACTAAGACTTGTGCAATGACTGGTTATGGAGCATGTACGATATGTTGTGAGGTTAAATCTCTCACCCTTACAAGCATTCATGTTATCTCTACCCGTTCATTTTTTATGAATTTTTGCTTTTTCTCTCCCCCCTCCCCAAGCTCTTGAACACAATGACATACATTGATATTAAGGATGACTGAAACCAAATCAAAATGAAAAGGGTTTGTTGTGAACTGTTTCAAAATTTTGTCTAGCTCCATTTCAGTTTTTTTTTTTTTTTTCATATTGTACCATTTTACTACATATGTTGCTGGGAAAAAGCACTAGGAAGTTAGAAGACGGATGTTGACATGACCCTGAGAGTAAGTGGGGGTTAGGACTTGACCTAATTGGCTCCCAGGACAACAGACAGCTTGGATAGGCCAATCAGTGCTGCAGCAGGCAGGGAGGTGCCCTAGCAGAACACCATTCTTTTATATATATATATATATATATATATATATATATATATATATATATATTTTTTTTTTATTAAAACAAAGTAACAGTACAAAGTACACAATAAGACTATCATAAAGTAATATGGTACATTAAAAGGCATACAACATCAAAGTCCAGCTTTCCAAGGTCGCGTTTGCGATCTCCAAAAAGTACAAGCAACATCAAATCTGAGACTAAAAACTCAACATAAAGAAGAAATAAAGAATAATAGAAAAGGTGCTCCCAAGTCCTCTATAGAAAATGACGTGGGAATCCCAACTAGGGTTGAATAGGAGCTACAACTGCAACTTCAGGCAGCCCAGTGTGTCTGAAAGAGACCCACTTGCGCCATACAGTTAGAAATTCCGCGTGATTGTGATTCTCCCACGAGGAAATTTCCTCAAATCTATAGATCTGATCAACTCTCGATTTCCACAATGCAATTGGAGGGGTTTCTGTAGAAAGCCAATATTTTGGTAACAGCAACCTAGCCGCCATAAGGAGTAATCTGAACAGTAAGCTCGGTGAGTTAGCGCCCAGTGGCTCACAGTAATTAAGTAAAGCCAAGCTGGGGAGAATGGGAATATTAGAAGAGCAGATTAGGTCACTGATATCAAATATCTCACTCCACTATTTTCTGATTGGGTAACATTCCCACCAAATGTTTCCTCCAGACACCTCCAACACCTGTCCGAGGCCAAATTGTACATTAGGCTTGTCTTGTCGGGGGTGTTATACCACCTCGTGAGTAATTTATAACCGTTCTCCTGTATCCTAACACAGCGTGACAATTTATGGGGGGCTAATAAGATAGGTGGAAGTTCCAGGATAGGAAAGGTTATATTGAGGTCCCGTTCCCATAGCTGAATATAAGCTGGTTTTGTATTAAGGTTTGAGGAGTTGAGTCTAGCATATATTTGTGATATTGTTTTCTTGGGAGGAGTTGTAGTTTGGATTAATGACCACCGGGGGTTGACAGAAATCACCTCTCTGCATATGTTTAGAGATATATGTATGTATATATGATTCCTGGGGGATCAGATAAGGGGAAGGAGGTAAGACCGAGATTATGTCCTTTAGTTTAAGAGAGGTGTTATATATAGAGGAGATTAAGGTAGGAGATTTCTTCATCTCTATGGGTGAGGTGTCTAAGAGAGCTTGGGAAGCTGTGGAGAGAATATCCCAGGGACAATAACAATAAGAATGTAATTGGACATTTTTCTATGTTTAACTCTATACATCATAAACTTGGTGGCTTTGTCTCCATCGGCAAAAAATTTATATTGTGAGTTTAAGTAGTATTTTGCTGACTTGGTCTGAAGGATGGCTTTTAATTCTGCTCTTAGATTGTGACGTTGTGGCTCAGATGAGAGTGCTCCTGTGAAGCGGTTCTAAGGTCTGTATTTGTTTAGTCAGAGTGTCAATCTGTTTTTCCCTCTGCTTTTTAATATGAGATCCAATGCTGATAAATTGACCTCGGATAAATGGTTTATGTGAGTCCCACAGGATTTGAACTGAGATTTCTGGGGTATATTTAGTGGTTAAAAAAAAGTGTTTGGAGACCGTTTGAATATGATCATTGGTCCCTAAAATGGATTCGTTGAGTCTCCATACAAAGTGACATGGATTAGGGGTCGGGGCTGAGACCCTAAAAGATACAGGAGCATGATCTGAAAGAATAATAGACCCAATTTTAGTCTCGGAACAGAGCTGAAGATGATCCTTTGAGATAAATAGATAGTCAAGGTGCTGATAGGATTTGTGTGCATGGGAATAGAATGCATTATCAATTACTGTAGGGTTTAGGGTGCGCCAGGTGTCAAGAAGATGGGAGTTCCATAAACCCTCTTTCATAGCTCTCAGCGCAGCTGATGAAACAGCAGATCTGTGTGTGGAAGCGTCTATAGGGGGATTGAGTGTAACATTGATATCCCCTCCCACTACAGTCAGGCACTCTTTGAAAGCATCTATAATGGGAAGGATTGCTAATAGCCATTTGGCCTGGCCTGAATTGGGAGTGTAAAGGTTTACAAAGGTGTAAATCTGTGAGCTGATGTGACCCTTTACCAAGATATAGCGCCCTTCAGGGTCTTGAAGATGGGAGAGATACTTGAACGGAATCCTTCTCTGAAAACCTGTGCTCACTCCCCCGGAGGCAGACGAACCACCACCACAGTGATACCACTGGGGATAGTATATAAAGGACAGGTTGGGATAATGATTAAATTTAAAATGCATCTCTTGGAGAAACAGCACTGTCGCCCCAGATTTACATAACCAGGCAAAGACCTGACTCCGTTTGGAAGGGGAGTTGAAGCCTTTGACATTGTATGAAGTGACATTCAAGTCAGCCATAACAAGCCATGGCAAGTGTGTTACCTTGCTGTGGTACTGTTCTCTCTCTGGAAGACACAACTAGCGAATGGCAAAGGTCCAACCCACGGAAGAGCGAGCATGGCGGACAGCAGAAGATCTTCCAAAGTCCTATCGATGTTGATGGTGGATTCTGTACTTTGAATAGAACATGTGTAAACCAAACAGTTAACATAACAATCAAACTGAGGCCTAAAACAAACTTGAGAAAACTATGTTCTCTACTTGCAGGCCAGTAGAGAGAGTCACAGGGGGATAGATGGGTCATATACCATGTTGTGGACCCCCTAGCACATTAAGCAAACAGTATGAGCAAAATGGAAAACCAAACATCAAGATATCTAGCAGGGGTGGTCATTCCCACACTTATGATAAGTAGCAGCAAAAGAGCAGGCAAAAACAGTAAGAGAGGGCGAAGAAGGATAGTGCAGATGATGAAAAAGGGAGATACTGTTCTTATCACTATAAAGAGAAAACAACCATCCATGAACAGCTTGTATATATAGGAGCATGACAAGGAATGAAGAAGAAGTAGGAAATATAAGAAGGACAGAGCAGGCAGATGATATAGAAAGGTTAGAGCAAGTAGCGAGAGAGGGTGTATATGGAGATCAAGTTACTAGTCCTGACTGATTCTTTTTGGAGTCATATGGGAATTCTTCTTCTTGGATCTTGGAGCCTTGGGTGTGCGCTGAGACACGAAAGGAGCCATTTTCGGAATCTATGGAAGCTCCGTGATGTCCCGATACAGTTCCCAGTTCTCAATGTCCATAGGAGGGATTTGACGAAGATCAAAGGTGGCATCCAAATTCGAGAACGTTGAGATGTTGAAGTGTTTGCCATCATGAAAAAAAGATAAACCAAAGGGGAAGGTCCATCTATAGATTATCTTGTTGGAACGGAGCCAATCAGTAAGAGGTTTAAGAATCCTCGTTTTTCTGAGGGTAGAAGGGGCCAGATCTTGATAAATAGCAATAGGGGAGTTCTCAAAAGATAGTTCTTGCTGAACTCTGGCTGCATCTAATACTGCCATCTTCACTTGAAAATTCAAGAATTTGCAGATCATGTCACGAGGTGGTTCAGAGGGTTTGGGTTTAGGGTGAAGAGCCCTATGAGCCCATTGAATAATGATGTCAGGTTGGTAGTCAGGTCCCAGCAGGGAGGTACAAATGGATATAATGGCAGAAGTGATGTCTCCCGTAGCAAGCGTTTCGGGATGCCTCTAAAACGCAGATTATTTCTTCATCCCCGATTTTCTTGATCTTCAATAGCGTTATGGATGTCATTCAGGTGGGAGCAGCATTTCTGCAGAGCTTGTGTGGTGGCATCTTGGTGATTCAAGACTCCGGCCTGGTTGGTCTCCAAAGCCTCCACTCAGTCCCCGACCTGGCGTAAGTCTTGGCGAAGGGAGGTGAGTTCACTGAGGATCGGTTCTAGGGCCTTGACCAGCGCTTAGTTTAAATAATGCCAGGTTATTGGCAGAAACTTGCGGCTGCATCGTTATCAGCCTCAGACAGGTCCGGGTGGCGTTTGCTGACCTTGTGTGGCGTAGCCAGCGCCGTCTTGGGTTCTCTCACCGCAACTGTTGCCGCAGCCTTCTTGATAAATTTATCCATTTCCCCGCTGGATGGATGATTTTTGGAAGCAGCCTGGTTGTCCCCTTGCTTGGGGTGACCAATATTCACCATTTTGCTGGAGGTAGCTGATGTAGGCTAGTGCTAGGGAAGGTCTATATGACAGAGCTCAGCACCGTGCTACCATTCCGTTCCAGCGCAAGCGCCGCCCATAGCAGAACACCGTTCTGTGTTGGGCTGTGAATGAGGGTGGATGGGTCTTGCAGTGTCTGACAGAAAAACGTTCTTGGGGACAGTATACAGTCAGAATCAAACTTATATTCTTCTGCCAGGGACAGGCTAGAAAGAAGAATTGTGTAGAATAGGGAAAAGCAGGGAAAGCTGTTAGCCAAGGAGTGAGAAGTGAGGAGCTGAGGTTGGGTGTGCCTGGCAGTACACTGTAGCAGCATTTACTGCCTTATAACACAGCATCAGCTTCTGCAGAACCTCAAAAGCAGCTATTTGCAAGCACATTTGTTTCAATCTTTCCCCATTTTAATAGAAATACATTTTATACACCGAATAGAGCCCAAAAGGGGAATTGCTGTAGGGTAGTGTGTGCCTTCTTAACTAACCACGCTGATATGAAACACACACTATACAAAAGCACCAAATCTAAATAAACATTATTGTTACATAATCCAAATATAAAAACTATTAAAAGCAATGGCGGTCACATACACAGACTAGAAACTTAATGGAGGTCCACTATCAAGTACATTAGTATATGTAATGAAATACTCAGGACTGCAATGTAATATAAGTAACAATCACCCCATTGTAGTATAACATAATTTCCAACATGCAGCCCAAAGGTACAGGTTACAGCAAACAGTACAGATGTATTATACAGACCAGTGAGACCTCCAGACCCAACGTGCGTTTCGCTCTCGCTTCCTCAGGGGGCTTCCTGCCAAAACTGTACAACACATGTCTCAGTAAAAACACCTGGAAGATAATATCTGTGAGTGATTACATGACGCATTTGGGAAAAATCTGTATTGGTGCATCTCCACGCAGTGCAAATGTAATATTTTAGGAGGGTTGAAGTTTGGGAAACAGCATTTGAGTTTCTTAAAATACTGGTGTAGGGAGAGGTGTGTGAAATAACCTCATAGTAGGTTGACAACTTGTGTTTTACACTAGACAAAGCTTTATTCGGAATCTGCATATTTTAACGCACATAAATCTGTTAGTGCAGTTGATGCTGTGTTATTTCTCAATTCAACTGTCAATAGCAGTGTCTTTAGTGTGTTTGTGGAGAGGGAAGGCCATTGACAGGGAGGTAGATGGAACATGATGGTAGGCAGACTGCTTCAGTGGCATCATGGTAGCAGAGACATGATCGAGGCAGCAGCAGCAGCCTTATGGAACATGTTGGTAGGCAGGCAGCAGCAGTCCAAGACATGATAGCAGGTAAGCAGTAGCAATAGCGAGAAGGCGGCTGTGGCATAATGGATGTAGCAGCATCTGTGCGGAACATGATAATAGGCAGGTCGCAGCAGTGGCATGATGGCAGCAGAAACATGATAGATGCAGCAGCCATACGGAACATAATGCTAGGCAGGCAACATAATGGTAGGCAGGATGACAGTCATGCATACAGCAACAGTGACAAGTTGGGGCACCGTCAGCAATGCCAGATCCTTTCCAGCACACAATCGTCATCAGAGTTCTTACCTTCCCTGCTGCTTTTATCAGACTGTGAGATGGTGGGTGGGTTCTTTAGCCTCCCTCCCCTGCTCTGCATTTTTCCTGGATGCCACTGTTGTTGCCCCCACTGCCAATGCCATGGCTACAGGAACCACAATTGACACCAACATCAACATAGCTATACATTGGGTCATCCAAAAGGCAGCCCAAAGAGTGACTTTTCTCACACAATTCATTATCAGTGAGACTCTCTTGAATGTATGTCGTAGGGCATGGTGGGGTTTTCTTGACACTTTTTATTAAAATTGAAGACATCTCACTAGGAAGGGTCAGTGAAGACAGAGAGGTTGAAACTGTGAGCCTTTTCTGGGGCTGCAAGGAGGACGAGCAGAAGGAAAGTTGTGACCCCCGGCTCCACGGCAGAGTCAGACTCTGAAGTCACCTCCATGTCATGCTGCTATGATTGAGAGGAGGAGTGAAGCATCCAATCCACAATATCATCCTCTTTCTTCTCAATGATAATGTGAGACCTTTCCGAAGCCAACAGGGACAACTGTGGCCTACTTCTACTACTTCTGGCCAAACAGCTGGTGCTGCTAGTACCCACATTATGTCTCTGTTTCTCTCATTTGGAACCCTTCTGTAGCTGTGATTTTCTTTGGACCTCACAAAAAATGTGCCCTACCCTATGTATTGTTGTAGTAATTACGTAAATGCTGGTTTTAAATAAATTGACCAATGCTAAAAAATAAAATGGAACTATGTGGAGATAAAAATAAATGGAAATGGTTGATTGCCTGTTGCCTAATATCACGTTATCACTCACATACAATTGTGTATCACATTATCACTTACATAAAATGTAATTAAATAACAACTCTCCCCCTAAAAATAAATAAATAATAATAATAATAATAATAATAATAATAATAATAATAATAATTAATAGGAACTGTGTGGAGATAAACTAAAAAATAAATAAATAATAATTAACTATGTGGAGATGCACTGACGCGGCGTACAGACTAGTATGTTTTGTGGTGTTTTGACCCGATTTAAAATGATAGACCAATGGTAGAATATGTGCTTTATATTTTTGTGTTTATCACACCTCCCCCACAAAGGATTTGTGTGTAAATGAGAAAAAAGGAAAAAAAAATGCCCTTGCAGGTCGCTGCTTTTGAGGTTTGCAGCAGCTGCAGTTCTGCTAGGATGCAAGCCAGCCTCAGCTTCTCACTTCTCACTTCCTGGCTGACAGCTTCCCTGTTTGTCCCTATTCTACACAAACAATTGTTATTCTTTGTAATTCTTGCCTTTCACCTTACGGTGACTGACAGTGGAATACAAGCTTGATTGTGATTTTTCGCTCTCCATGACTACCTAAGATCATTTTTTCTGTAAGACCTAAACACCCTCATTCACAGCCCAACACAGATTGGTGTTCTGCTCATTCTGCTAGGGCACCTCCCATCCTGTGCGACGTTTACTGGATTCGTCTGAAATTAATAAAAAATGGTTCGGGTTGTCTTTCATCCAAAAAGTTGCAAAGTTATTAAAGAACCCAGTTCATTATGAGCTGGTTAATTCATCTTTAATCAGTCACATCCTGCACATGTTATTAGGAGTCTGCACTTCCATCCAGCAGTAATTCTTAGACCTCCTGCAGTTTATAATCTCTTCTCTACATTATAACCAGAAGAAGCTGCTGATCAGTGGAGATCTGCAGCCAGGAGCACATAGAATACAGGTTATACATTGGGGGGACTTGGTTCTTCCTTTAAGCCATTTGTACACAATATGGAGACGGTTCATATTTTACAATAGACTTGATGAAGAAACCAAGTGGATTAGGAAACAGGTTGTCCTTATACAGTCCAGGAGAAGAAATGTATAGAAGACTATGGTGAGATGTGCAGCCGTCCTACTGGAGGAGCAGCAGAGATTATACAGGGGTTATCTGCACTGGAAGCTGTGTTTTTACATACGTTTTACATACATTTATGTACTGATAGTCAAGATGACTGCATCATATATACAAACTATCACTACTACTAATAATAATAATGGACAATAATTCTGTACTTACATGAGATGTTTCCTTGGAAATACTTTTCATCTTCCCGTTATTAATACATCAATAAATAAAACAATAAAATAATGAAATACAGATTCTTCTGAGTGTAGAGATCTTGTGTGGGGAGATCAGACACATGGTCATATATATACACACATACAGTAAAGGGAATGGACTATGGAAGTTTTCACCATGACCTCATGTGTCTCCTGGGCTCCAACTCACTGAGGAGGAAACTTTTGATAATTACTTGTCAAGAGATCAAAGTTTCTTCAGTAAAAACTTAAACTTTTCTTTCAAAGTCAAATGTAGTTGATACAGTTTAACCCTAGTATGCATGATGTTAGAAATCTACACTTTCACATAACACGGGCCTTTTAGGCTCATATGCAAATCATATGGAGCAACTCAAACAAATAACTTTTACAAGTTTACATTATCACTAGGACTGTAGAGCATGGTATAATTCTTGATAAAACATATTCCAAATGTAACTAATAGGTGCTAGCTGATCCATTTCCAACCTCGAAGGACGAGTTTGCTTATCAGATGCAAGGCTTCTCCGAATATCCTCATATCTTTTCACTGATATTGTTGCTTTGTAGTGTGGATCAGAATGTGGGTCCAGAAATAATTCTCTGATAGGATTTGGCAATTTGCAGAGCACACATGGCCGGCACCCTGTACAAAATGCCTATTCTTGTTTGCAATTGCGGACAAGAATAGGACATGTTCCATCATTTTTGCGGAGCCGCGGCTGTCCGCGATCTAATAATACCCATCGAAATGAATGGGCTGCATCTATTCTGCAAAATTGCGGAGTAGATGCGGACCCATTCACAAGATCTTGTAAATGGGCCCTTAGATATCAGTATACTCAAAGGAAAAACACAGTGTATGCTGTCCTCCTGATCCTCATTACTGTGTGACATTGGAAAGGAGGAGTCAGTCTCCCTCCCAAGTTCACATGGCCATGACATTATCACAGGTCTTTCTACACACAGGCATGATCCACCCCCCTCCCCAACAGCCCAGATTACGATAACACAGTAAGTTGTGGCGCATGAACTGATGAGTATATAATAGGGATGAGCGAACCGAACCGTAACAAACCCGATTCGTTACGAACTTTGCAAAAAGTTCGGTTCATCACCGAACCAAACTTTTGAAAAGTTCGTAACGAATCTGGTAAAAAAAAAACGGTAACGCAAAACTGTACTTTTTTCACAGAATAGACCAGGATACAAGGGATTATTACTCCTATAATCCCTTGTATCCTGGTTTTCTGTGAAAAAAAAGATGTCACCCCACAGCCCCTGAAGTGTCTGAGCGCGAGAGAGAGAGAGGAGCTCCACATTAGTTAGAGAGAGAAAAGATATAGTTAGATAGATATTCAAACAAGTAGATAGATACAGAGAGATATAGAGAAGAAATAGAAAGGGTTAGTGAGAGAAGCAGGAGAGAGGAAGAGAAAGCTAGATATAGAAGTTAAGGTGATAGATAGGGAAAGAGGCTGAGAAAGCAAGAGATAGGTAGAGATAGGGAGGGAAAGTCATATAAATAAAAAAATTGTGAGATCTAGGAAGAGATAGGGTGATAAAAAAAGAAATAGTGAGAGAAGAGTCAGGACAGGTAGCATTCCTGTCCCGTGACCGTACACGCTACACGTTGCTGCTCAGCTGGGTGCCGTCAACCCCGTTTAGCCGCAACAAAAAAAGTTTTTAAAAAAAAAGTTAAAAAGTTATAAAAAAAGTTTTTAAAAAAAGGTAAAAAAAAGTTATAAAAAAATAAATAAAATTTAAAAAAGTATTTAAAAAAATACATCATTTAATTTTCCCCCGCCCAAATAAAAATATGTCCAAGCATCCTACTTCCAGCACTTCCCAGGAAAGGAGTGCAACAACAGGCGGTGAGGGTAGGAGAAGTGGCAGCACCAGGCCCGGTGGCAGCCGGGGTAACAGGCGTGGCAGCAGGGTGCAGCTACCCCTGACGGCCACTGGTCAAGTAAGAACCACACAGCCAGCGGTTCTAGATTGGCTTACCCAATCCTCCAGTTCCACCGCCCAAAGCTCCCAAACGAGGAGTCAAGCATCCGCTGGATCATCCGACACCACCCTTACATGGGGCGGTCAGCGAGAGTCCTCTGCTCCGTCCCCTTGGAGTCTCTACCACTTTTTAGTGATGAGGAGGAGGAGAAGAAAGTCCACCAAAGTCAGCGGGTGGAATGTAGTGAGACTCCAGAGGAGGTGTTTGCTGTAAGCAGTCAACAGAGCCAGGGAGGGGCATCCAGTGCCACACCTGATATTCTGTCCCAGCAACCGGAGGAAAGTAGCAGTGGTGCAGAGTTTGATGACGATGTCGCTGATTGGACGTGGCGCCCTCAAGCAGCATCATCCTCATCGTCAGGGGAGGAAATAGAGGTGCCACCGACGCAGCAACATCCCACTGTTGCAAGGAACCGAGGCACAAGAGGGAGGGGTAGAAGCCAAGCTACCAGGCAGAGATCACCCTCTCAAAGCCTTGGTCCTCAGAGGGCACCCTCAGGCAGCAGTGGCAGTAAACAGCCAGCAAGACCCCCCGTGGCTGTCAGCAAACCACGGTCCTCAGTCGTCTGGCAGTTCTTCCGCCTGGGGACAGATAAGCATATTGCTTTGTGCCTGCTGTGCAATGAGAGGGTCAGTCGTGGCAGGGGTGATAATCTTGGGACAACATCGATGCGAAAGCATATGGAAAGGCAACACCAACAGGCCTGGAAGAACTGTGACCCCAATACCACCTCCTGTCAGGATGCACCATACACTGCAGATCCCATCATGCAGCATCCTCTCAGTGCAACTCAGGGCTCGTCAGCCTCAGGTGCCAGCACCAGCACAGTGTCACTGCCATCTACACCGCTAATGAGGCAGCAATCCGTGACTGAGTCCATGGGCAGATGTCAGGTGTATTCCAGCAGCCATCCCATGCCCCAGAAACTGACCGGACACCTGGTTAAGCTGGTGGTGCTTCAGTCCCTGCCCTTCAACCTCGTGGACTCCCAGCCTTTCAGGGATTTCATGGCGTGTGCGCACCCCAGATGGCGAGTCCCCAGCCGCCACTACATCTCTGGCAAAGCTGTCCCATCACTGCACAGTTATATGCAGAAAAAGGTGGGCGACTCAATGGGACTCTCGGTGTCCCAGACTGTGCACCTGAGTGCTGATGTCCGGTCCTCAAATTATGGGCAAGGGCAGTACATGTCTGTTACTGCCCATTGGGTCAACATCCTCCCAGAAGACCATCAGGAAGTTGGCCCATTCTTGCCACTGTCACCTCCACGGTGCTTTAGGGGGCCAGCAGCGGGAAGCACAAGTTCTACCTCCACCACCCTGCAACCATCCGCCGCTTTGACAGCAGTCCAACCTGCCCCGGTGTCTTACCACCGATGTCAGGCCCGGCACTCTCAGGCTGTCCTCCATTTGGTGAGCCTGGGTGAACGGAGCAACAGTGGGCAGGAGCTCCTCCGGACCATTAGGGAGGAGATAGATCAATGGCTGACCCAACGTCAACTAACGGTGGGAAGTGTGGTAGCAGACAATGGGAGGAACATTGTCTCTGCAGTGCAGCAGGGAGGGCTGAGTCATACACCTTGTATGGCACATGTGATAAACCTCATAGTGCACAGGTTTCTTAGATCATTTCCTGCACTACAAGACCTTATGACAAGTCACACACTGGCAGATGATGCGTGAAGTCTGCCAATTGTTGATCCCTTTTGAGGACGCAACACTGTTTGTGAGCAGGCATGACTATGGAATCAACGACATCATCCCACTCGTCCATGTTCTGGAAAGTGCGCTGAAAACCATCGACAGCAAGGATTCCCAGGCCACTACTCCAAGGCTGAACATCGCCTTGAGCCCAGAGATGGATGAAGTGCAGATGGAGGGTGACGAGGAGGAAGATGTCTACGCCCAGCCATTCCACACACCACCACCTGGGTTCTCTGCCTCTCAATCACAGGAGGAGATGGAGGATGAGGTGGTAGAGGAAGCGGAGGAAGACCCCAGCAGACCCTGGAACTATACCGAGGAGAGTGGAGAGGAGAGGCGCTTATTGTCCTTGGTGCAGATGGCAAGGTGCCTGCGGGAGTGTCTCAGGAATGACAGCCGGATTGTGGACATCCGCCAGAGGGACCAATACTGGCTGGCCACCCTGGAGGACCCTTGCTTCCGCCGCAAAATGGCTGAATTTTTTCCGCAATCAGAGAGGGAGGCAAAACTGGTGTACTTCCGGGACCTACTCACCAGTCAGTTGCTTTCAACTTACCAGCGAGACCAGCAAGGTTCCCAGACAACATCCTATCGGGGAGAACCAGCGCGCTCCACTACCACCACCACTAGTGGAGGCGTGAGAAGTCGCTACAGCCTCCAATCTCTGATAAGCGATTTCATGCAGCCAGCTGTTGAAGAGGGGACACAACACCGAACTCATGGCGTGGACCAGCATGAGCTCACACACCAGGTCACTGCCTAACTGGATTGTACCCTGCCCCAAAGTGTCACCGACCCCGTGCAGTACTGGGCAGAGAAACTGGACATTTGGCCTCAACTGGCAGAGTTTTCTTTGGCTCTGCTGTCCTGCCCAGCCAGTAGTGTCGCGTCAGAGAGGGTGTTCAGTGTGGCAGGTAACATTGTAACACCGCAAAGAACGAGACTCTCTTGCCACAGTGTTGAGATGCTGACTTTTATAAAGATGAATCGTGCCTGGATTACATCGGATTATACCACCCCCCTGCCTGATGTGAATGACTAAGTCATCAGTCACCCGTCTTGCATGGCAATCCGTGTGTCCAAGAAACTGACCTTAATATCCTAAATATGTGCCCAATGTAAAAATCTGTAATTTAACTTATTAAGTAATGTTCCCCCCTTAGACCCCAAATTAAACAAAATCACCTTAAAAATTCCCTACTTAATTCGGATACATTTGAATAAACAGAACCCCATCTCCAAATTTAATGCCCATGGTGTGTTGGCCATTTAACATCTCCACACCAGCTTAATGCCTCACACCGGTGCACCGTCCAACCCATACCCCAAGAACAGTACCATCCCTAAAATAATCCCCACGACTATGCTTCACAAAGTGGGGATTTCACCTTTTGTGAACTATAGCCGTGGGGTTCTATCCCTGGCACCCGTGCCAAGGAACACTACTCACCGTTTTGTGAGCGGGTACTAACTGTTCTTGAGGTATTTTGTTGATATCATGAGAGTAGTAAAATCTCGCACCGCAAATCCCGATGGGGTTCTTCTCTGTGCGAATGATTTCATGCCTCTCATGCAGTCATGCGTGGAATAAGGCTGTCTATGGGGTATATATCACGGAGGCTGCTGTCCTTCAACTGTGATATAAAAAACCTCCACAGTTAGTTACAGCAACAAACAGTTGCTGAAAGGCCGGTTAACTTGCCTTATTTATGGGTGCCTTTACAATGGGATGCTTTTTTGGGGTTCTCTGCTGCCTAAAATCCACAGCGCATCGTTGGCTGATTTTATGCCACCTTCAGTATTATGGGGCTGGACGCAAATACCCAGTTCAGCGCAGAACTGCGTATGTCCGGACGGCACCATAGTACTGAACGCCGTTTGGTGAACGGTATAAAAATGCCCTGTGGATTTTACTCAGCAGACCCGCAGCCACATGTGAAGGTACCCATAGGGTGAGGTTTTTTGAGAGTGACCAAAGATAGGGCGGGAAGGTCACTCCCATACCCCATCAGGGGTTTTCCACCTACCCACTTTAAAAGATAAATCCAGGCAATGAATAACTTTCTGTGCCCTTACTTGAACCAGAAACTTATAATTTGCCCGGACTTATCCTTTAATGGGAACCTGTCATCTCCGAAACACCCCCTGAACTAGAGTAAGCGTTGTATAGTGTAAGTGATGCTGAATCCGAATATGTACGTTTTATCTACATACTTACTTCCATTCCGACGCTGTGCTCCCACAAACCTGCAGTAAAATGCACTCAGTGGACTACGGTGCTCACTCACATAATGGAGAGGACTCAAAGAAGAGTCCACTAAGTGCATTTTACTGCAGGTTTGTGGGAGCACAGCGTCAGAATGGAAGTGAGTATGAAGATAAAGCTTACATATTCGGATTCAGCATCACTTACACTATACAGCACTTACTCTAGTTCAGGGGGGTTCTGAGATGACAGGTTCCCTTTAAGCCAGCTGGTGACAGCACTAAAAAAACACAAAAGCATACATCCATTTGGTTGGGCGCTGCACTCGGTTAGGACATCAAACTGGTGTAACAAAGATATATATATGTCTCGCCAACAGCCATAGGCCCAGATACAAAAGGTTTGACACCAGAGTAGTTGCGTCAATTTGTAAAGCGAGTGCCAGTGAGGTGTCCATTTCATGAAAATTGGACACGTATTTTTGGATAATGGAACTGGCGTAAAGCCTTCTTGAATCTGTGACTTTTTAAATGTCCTTTCTTCACCTCATAGATTCTGTGGGTGAGGTTGTCTGTCTATTTAACCATATCCGTATCCTACTAGACTAGCTGTAATGTTAGAGGTTTTTTTTTAACATTGACTGTCCTGTGCTGAACTCTACATCAACATTTTGTCATGTATAACAACTGATTTTTACAAGCGTGCATATTCTTAGCGTCCAACTTCAGTTCTCTGTACTAGGCCCTTCTGGGTCCAAAAGAATACTGCTCCTACTAATGCCCCCACCGTCAATTGTCTATTTGGAAACATACTGGGTGCAATCAAGAGCTGCTGAAGCTGCCTCCTCAACTTGTCTCTTCTCAACCATACTGGCCAGGGTGCTATCAAGTGATGCTGCCTCCTCCTCCTCCGTCAATTGTCTGTTCTCAACCATACTGGCCTGGGTGCTATTAAGTGCTGCCGCCTACTCCTCCGTCAATTGTCTGTTCTCAACCATACTGGCCTGGGTGCTATCAAGTGCTGCTGCCTCCTCTTCCTCCGTCAATTGTCTCTTCTCAACCATACTGGCCTGGGTGTATCAAGTGCTGCTGCCTCCTCCTCCTCCGTCAATTGTCTGTTCTCATCCATATTGGCCAGGGTGCTATCAAGTGCTGATGCCGCCTATTCCTCCGTCAATTGTCTGTTCTCAACTATACTGGCCTGGGTGCTATCAAGTGCTGCCGCCTACTCCTCCGTCAATTGTCTGTTCTCAACTATACTGACCTGGGTGCTATCAAGTGCTGCCGCCTCCTCTTCCGTCAATTGTCTGTTCTCAACCATACAGGCCTGGGTGCTATCAAGTGCTGCCTCCTTCTCCTCCGTCAATTGTCTGTTCTCAACCATACTGGCCTGGGTGCTATCAAGTGCTGTTGCCTCCTCCTCCGTCAATTGTCTCTTCTCAACCATATTGGCCTGGGTGCTATCAAGTGCTGCTGCCTCCTCCACCTCCGTCAATTGTCTGTTCTCAACTATACTGGCCAGGGTGCTATCAAGTGCTGCCGCCTCCTCCTCCGTCAATTGTCTGTTCTCAACTATACTGGCCTGGGTGCTATCAAGTGCTGCCGCCTCCTCCTCCTCCGTCAATTGTCTGTTCTCAACTATACTGGCCTGGGTGCTATCAAGTGCTGCCGCCAACTCCTCCGTCAATTGTCTGTTCTCAACTATACTGGCCTGGGTGCTATCAAGTGCTGCCGCCTCCTCCTCCATCAATTGTCTGTTCTCAACCATACTGGCCTGGGTGTATCAAGTGCTGCTGCCTCCTCCTCCTCCGTCAATTGTCTGTTCTCAACCATACTGGCCAGGGTGCTATCAAGTGCTGATGCCGCCTACTCCTCCGTCAAATGTCTGTTCTCAACTATACTGGCCTGGGTGCTATCAAGTGCTGCCGCCTACTCCTCCGTCAATTGTCTGTTCTCAACTATACTGGCCTGGGTGCTATCAAGTGCTGCCGCCTACAACTCCATCAATTGTCTGTTCTCAACTATACTGGCCTGGGTGCTATCAAGTATTGCCGCTTACTCCTCCGTCAATTGTCTGTTCTCAACTATACTGGCCTGTGTGCTATCAAGTGCTGCCGCCTCCTCCTCCGTCAATTGTCTGTTCTCAACCATACTGGCCTGGGTGCTATCAAGTTCTGCTGCCTCCTCCTCCTCCGTCAATTGTCTTTTCTCAACCATACTGGCCTGGATGCTATCAAGTGCTGCCTCCTCCTCCTCCGTCAATTGTCTGTTCTCAACCATACTGGCCTGGGTGCTATCAAGTGCTGCTGCCTTCTCCTCCATCAATTATCTCTTCTCAACCATACTGGCCAGGGTGCTATCATGTGCTGCTGCCGCCTACTCCTCCGTCAATTGTCTGTTCTCAACCATACTGACCTGGGTGCTATCAAGTGCTGCTGCCTCCTCCACCTCCGTCAATTGTCTGTTCTCAACTTTACTGGCCTGGGTGCTATCAAGTGCTGCCGCCTCCTCCTCCGTCAATTGTCTGTTCTCAACTATACTGGCCTGGGTGCTATCAAGTGCTGCCGCCTCCTCCTCTGTCAATTGTCTGTTCTCAACTATACTGGCCTGGGTGCTATCAAGTGCTGCCGCCAACTCCTCCGTCAATTGTCTGTTCTCAACTATACTGGCCTGGGTGCTATCAAGTGCTGCTGCCTACTCCTCCGTCAATTGTCTGTTCTCAACTATACTGGCCTGGGTGCTATCACGTGCTGCCGCCTCCTCCTCCATCAATTGTCTGTTCTCAACCATACTGGCCTAGGTGCTATCAAGTTCTGCTGCCTCCTCCGTCAATTGTCTGTTCTCAACCATACTGGCCAGGGTGCTATCAAGTGCTGCTGCTGCCTCCTCCTCCGTCAATTGTCTGTTCTCAACCATACTGGCCAGGGTGCTATCAAGTGATGCTGCCGCCTCCTCCTCCGTCAATTGTCTCTTCTCAACCATACTGGCCTAGGTGCTATGAAGTGCTGCTGCCTCCTCCTCCTCCGTCAATTGTCTGTTCTCAACTATACTGGCCTGGGTGCTATCAAGTGCTGCCGCCTACTCCTCCGTCAATTGTCTGTTCTCAACCATACTGGCCAGGGTGCTATCAAGTGCTTCTGCCTCCTCGTCCTCCGTCAATTGTCTCTTCTCAACCATACTGGCCTGGGTGCTATCAAGTGCTGCTGCCTCCTCCTCCTCCGTCAATTGTCTGTTCTCAACCATACTGGCCAGGGTGCTATCAAGTGCTGATGCCGCCTACTCCTCCGTCAAATGTCTGTTCTCAACTATACTGGCCTGGGTGCTATCAAGTGCTGCCGCCTACTCCTCCGTCAATTGTCTCTTCTCAACCATACTGGCCTGGGTGCTATCAAGTGCTGCCGCCTACAACTCCGTCAATTGTCTGTTCTCAACTATACTAGCCTGGGTGCTATCAAGTGCTGCCGCTTACTCCTCCGTCAATTGTGTGTTCTCAACTATACTGGCTTGGGTGCTATCAAGTGCTGCCGCCTCCTCCTCCGTCAATTGTCTGTTCTCAACCATACTGGCCTGGGTGCTATCAAGTGCTGCTGCCTCCTCCTCCGTCAATTGTCTGTTCTCAACCATACTGGCCAGGGTGCAATCAAGTGCTGCTGCCGCCTCCTCCTCCGTCAATTGTCTGTTCTCAACCATACTGGCCAGGGTGCTATCAAGTGCTGCTGCCGCCTACTCCTCCGTCAATTGTCTGTTCTCAACCATACTGGCCTGGGTGCTATCAAGTGCTACTGCCTCCTCCACCTCCGTCAATTGTCTGTTCTCAACTATACTGGCCTGGGTGCTATCAAGTGCTGCTGCCTCCTCCTCCGTCAATTGTCTGTTCTCAACCATACTGGGTCCAATACAGTACTATTACTGCTGCTGGTTCCACTGTCAAATGTCTGTTTTCCACCCTACTGGGTCCAAGGCAATGCTGCCGGTGTTGCCAACTTGCACTTTGTGTCCTATGTCCCGTCTAATCAGTTACACCTTGGCTAATGTGTACCTGTTCTGGAGTGCACAAGGTCTAAATAAATGGTACGCCTGTCTGTCTTCTGACCTGTGATGTCACTGAGACCGCATCGACTTCAACGCAGCCTATTCTTGGGCTGGTGCCACGATCTACCGTGTGTTTTTGGTGCTCTGGCATGACATGGACTGCTCCAGCGGACATCTTCAATGCTGTCAAATGTTGTCGACCTGGCTGTCGACAACTATTTTTGCACTTTGATTTTTTCCACTTTTTTCATTGTAATAGCAACTGCAACTAAACGAAACTATACCCTACCAGACTCCCACTATTGTAGCTGCAATTATTTAGCCGTTATAGCAAGGTTCGTTTTAGGTTCGGTTCGCACGAATCCGAATTTCACGAAAGTTTGCCGAACCGAACCAAACTTTTCAAAAGTTCGCTCATCCCTTGTATATAATAAACATAATATGGGCCTAAAAAGCCCATGTTATGGAAATATGTGGCTTTCCAAAAAAGTATTGTTATATCAAAATGCCTATCATATAAAATTTTATAAACAACTGTAAATTACCCTCAACTACAAACTTGAGGAATACCTGGAGTTTCAAAAGTAAGATAGTGGGCCTAAAAGGCCCGGGTTATGCATACTAGGGTTAAGTTATAGAATGTTGGTGGTGGCATCATGAAGGAAACAGCAGCCTTCGTCAGCCTGATGTCAACAATACACCTATCACTTAAAGTGAGTCTACAGGTAGCAACAGCTGTACAGCAGAAAGCAAGATGTGTTATCTGTTCTTCTTCCACCGTCATTCCCTGCTGCATGAGTGTCAGTATCTGTTCTAAGATAAATGTGAGGCAGATGACATTGTTCATTTCACAGTTGTCCCTGTTGAAAAACTTTGTGGCTCTGGGTTTTAGCACCTGACAGGCGTCTCAGATGAGCTGGGGCTGCCTGACCTTGAAGCGACACATGCTTCCTGCTGTTGAGGGAGTCTGATACATAGCAAAATAGTTCACAGTCACAGCAACTGCTCGTTGGTGTGGCTATTCTCTACCAAGCTAATCTAATCATCTCCAACAAATGTGACAGGAAGGTGCAAAAGAGGAGGAGTCTAAGCGTGAGAAGTGGAAAAGTTTGATAACATTGTGAAAGACACTATACTGCCCGTGGATGCATCCTGACTGCCGCAAAGGGGGCAAGGAGAAGGGGGAACTCCTGTTGTGGTAGCTGGCTGCCATCTTTGCTTGCCCATGTTATGGGGAAAGGCTTCATGTGGTTCAATAGAGCTGTAGTGTTATGTGTAGTGCAATGTTTGTATTTGCCTGCCCACGTCTTAATTTGCTCTTGCACAGCTAGCACAGGTAAAGGCTTCTGTCTTCATGCAGCATGGAGAAAAAAAAAGCCAGATGAGAGATACTTGTGCAAAGCTTGGTTTTGCTCTGACATGTTTTTGGCCTACCCCACCAGATCTTCAATGGCATCACCAGAACCCGAAGCACATGTGGCCCTGCCTTTTTTTTTGGATCATACATATGTGGCCTCTATTCTTTACTGCTGCTGCCACCATCCCTTCTCCATTGATGCTGCCTTCTCCTACACATTTTGATCTAT
This sequence comes from Rhinella marina, assembly GCA_900303285.1. NCBI lineage: Eukaryota > Metazoa > Chordata > Amphibia > Anura > Bufonidae > Rhinella > Rhinella marina. The sequence continues at coordinate 73,121 of ONZH01007920.1, read as the reverse complement.
CTCCCAGGTCCTATCTAGCACACAATAGTCTATCAGTCCTTACCCTCCCTGCCTCTTTTATCAGATTGTGAATATCATGATGAGCTCCTGGGCCCTCCTCTCCTGCTCTGCGTTTTCCCTGACGGCCACTGTCACTACTCTCACCACCAATGCTATGGCTACAGATGCCACTCTTATCACCTCCATTATTACAGTTGTGCATGGGTTCCCCAGCCTCATCTTGAACCTCCTCTGAACATCAGCCCAAATGGTATCTGTCCTCACACGTCATTATCAGGGAGACACTCTTGACTATCTACCGTAGGGCATGGTGGGGTTTTCTTCAGAAAAAGTAAAATGCCCCACTTTGAAGGGACAGTGAAAACTGAGACTACTCCACTGAAAGCCTTCTCTGGGGCTGCAAGGAGGAGGAGCAGCAGAAACACTGTGATCCCGTGCTCTGAAGCCACCCCAACATCATCCTCCTGCGACTGAGAGTAGGACTGCAGCATACAATCCACACTTTGATTCTCTTTCCCCTCATTGATAATGTCAGGAGTTACTGGAGACTACATAGCCTCCCTCTCCATGTGGTTGACTCTACACCTTTCTGAGAACTAATGGCTTATGTTAAGCCAAGGTGGAGAGTGCCAAGCCATCATTACTTCTCCAAAAAGGCGGTTATCAGCTCTGCACATATATGTCCTTGAGCCAGTCCTTGAGCCTGTCGATGTCTGGTAACATTCCCAGAACTGTTACTATGTCCTTTATATCTCACTGGGAAAATTTGGTTCCTGCCCAGACTCACCAGCAACTTGGCTAGGTGACAGAAATGCTGACTCCACGTTCTCAAGCTTTGATTCTTGTGCCAATGTCCTCCTCTGGCTCCTCATCCTCTACCTTATCCTCAGCCTCCACTGCAGGCACAATTCGGAGTGCTACTCCAGCATACCGCCTGGGCAGAGCTGCTCTGTATCCTTAAAGAGGAGATCAAATCCTGGCAGTCTCTTCACCAACTGAAGATTAGAACCATGGTCACCCATAATGGAAAGAACATTGTGTTGGTGCTGTGTCAAGGCAGAATGACTCATGCACCCTGCATGGTGCACATCTGCATGCACTTCAACCACTTTTACACTGCAAAACACACCATCCTTGAGCTGCAAAAAGCATAATAGCATTTCATAACATCACGTCATATGCGATGATTCTACACTTTAGAACGCCACCCTCCACATGTGTGTCTGACTGTATGAGCAGAGGAAGGCTGTGAATGGATTCTTGATGATGTAGGCAGACAGGAGTACTCCCCTGTGTAACGTTGACATTAGCCAGTGGCAGCACATGCATAATACCTTCCTTTTGCTCAGGCCCTTTGAGGAGGCCATTTTATTTGTCAGTCACCAGGACTACAGGAGGGATGATGTCATTCCACTCCTTCATGTCCTGGAGCAGATGCTGATAAATCTGGCTGACCAGGGGACAGGAGACATGGCACCTACATTTCATGGCCACTTGAGCCCTGTGGGGGCTGAACTGGAGGTAATTAAAAGCTTTAGATGCCATGATCAGGAAAGATCACAGCATCTAATGTGTCAAAAACCTGGAAGCTTGTGCTTCCAGGCATCCTACCGACATCCCCTGAGGCCAATGGGGATGTCAGTAGTTGCTTTGAATGCTCTGAGCCTCGCTGACATGACTCACAGCATTCATGCTGCAATTTTTATTTTGTCCACTAGATGACAGGTCAACATAAGAAATGAGCAGTACACAGTAACCAGCAGAAGGACCTGGCTTTGCATGGGTAAATTTCATCTAATTTAATGTTTGTGTGTGTCGTTAAAAGACAGTATCCACGATAACAGTGACATCTACAGTACCCCACCCCCTTAACAGTTACTAACTTAGCCCCCTCCTCTTAACATTGACCACCCCCACAGTGCCCCATCTCCTTAAATTGGGACCTCCACAGCAGTCCACTCCTTAACTTTAACTTTCACAGTAGCCTTCCCCTTTAGCAGTGAGTTCCACAGCACCCCATACTCTTGGGACCTCCACAGAATCTCGCCCCTTAACAGTGACCTCTACAACACCCGCCCCTTAAAACTGACCATTGGTTACAATGCCCTTAACGGACCTTCACCATTCTCGACCCCCTTAACAGAGACCTCCATGGCAACTGCCCCTTTAATATTAACTGTCTCAGTACACCACTCTCTTAACAGTGACCTCACACTACTCCAATGCCTTAACAATGAAATCACAGTACCCCACTGCCTCTTTAATAGAGCCCTCCATAGTGCCCTCCTCCTGTAACAGTGACCTCCACAGCAACCTTCCCGCTTAACAGTAACATCCACATTGCCATCCCCTTTATTAGTGACCTCCACAGTACACCATCATGACACCCTTAACACCCTTAACAGTGTCCTATGACCTCCATAGCGGACCGTCCCCTTAACTGTGACCATTCCCTGCCCCCTTAACGGAGACCTCCACAGCACCATCCCCTTTAACAGTGACCTCCACAGCATCCCTCCCGCTTAAAAGTGACCTCCACAGCGGCTCGCTCCTTTAAAAGTGACCATCTCAGCGGCGGCGCCTTTATCCAATCTTGTTAACAGTAATTTCCACAACACCACACCCCCTTAACAGTAGCCTCTACAGCAATCTTCCCCTTAACACTGACCTCTATAGTGGACCATCCCCTTAACTGTGACCTCCACAGACGCCTGCCTCTAGGGTGGCCAGAGGTCCGGTTTTAGACCGGAAAGTCTGGCTTTCAGACTCTTTGTCCTCCGTCCGCCGTAGGGCCTGGACGGACACAGGGATGTCCTTTTGAACAACTCACTCTCAGACAGTAGCACTGTGCTGTCTGAGCGTGAGCTGCAGGGAGAAAGTCAGACTCCCTCCCACCCCTGAAGCTGAAAAAAGTTGATTTTTACCTTCATTTTTACAACCCCCGTCAGCTACTGTGTGGTAAGGGGTGACATCTAACCAGGTCAGGGTGTGGCCTTTTGAGTCCGCCTTTTGAGGGTGACCAGAATGGCCACCCTACCTACCCCCTTAACTGTGACCTCCACAGCACTTGGCTCCCTTAACAGCATCATCCACAGTGCCCTGCCCCTTTAAAGCTGACCTACAGCAGTGAAGAAAAATGTCTGGGTTGTTAAGAAACCTGGTGTAAAACTGTGTGTATGTGTAGACTAAGGGCTTGTGAGCTTCTATTGGCCTATAAGGGTCATCTGACCATGTGTATGGCAGTTGGAATATCAGGATAAAGACCTGCAGGCTTCTATTGGCTAATGTAGGTCATGTGATGGTGCCATATTTGCATCTTTTGGGAATATCTCAGGAACAGTACTTCCTAGAGAGCTGAGACCCAGTCTAAAACCTTCCCGGACACCTGATATACCTGTATGCCCAATTTCATGATTGTAAATGTGACGGTGCGGATTCCTTTAGCGAACACACACACATACATACACACATACATACACACACTCAGCTTCATATATTAGATAAACTCATTTTAAAAATCCCTGATTGTTCAGAAGGAAAATTAAAAAAAAACTGATTTTATAGGCTCATATATGATCTTCAAAATCATTACAAAAAAAATTAAATGAGGGTTAAAATATAAAAAAATGTAAAAAAATATAAAATCACCCCTCTTTCCATTTAATGAAAAAATAAATACCTAAATAACAAAAAAATATAAACATCATGGGTATCGCCGTGACCAAAAATGCCCGTACTATTAAAATGTATAGTATACATTATGTATGTAAAATATTATATGTTATTATATACATTGTATATATTATTCACAATTATGACCATTTTTTCTTAAATAATTATTCACATTTATTCCAATAAATTATTTTGCTCAGAAGACTGATATATTTTTCTGCATCAGAGTTATATAGCAGTTATATTATATGGACTCTGTTGAAGTGACTATTCTTTAATAATAATAAATAAAACTAAATAAATCCTGTTGCTCAAAGTGCTCCTGACATTGTTACTAGAGATGAGCTAATCGAAGTTGACAAAGTAGAATTTGATCCGAATTTCAGGAAGAATTTGATTTGTCCCGAAGTTGACTTTCCTCATGCTTTGAGGTGATGAATCACATTTTTTCTAAAATGTTTGCTGCACATGTTACAAAGTGAAAGTAAGAAGCCCAGGAATGAGGGATCACACACAATGCAATGCATGCAGCCAATCAGCAGATAGCCAGCCCCTGTTGTCAGTATTGGGTCTGTGACATCACCGCAGTGTGGCAGACCACCATCTCTTGCCTACCTCACAGAAGAAGCAAGCATCCGCCAGCATAGCGCCGCATCCACCCTCACTGTCAGGTCTCCACTTGTGTGCTATAGCGCATGCGCGTGCAGCTGTCCCTTTGTTATTGACGCCTCCTGATTACTGTCTCCACCTGGAGGCGGGGTTTCTGGTATTTATGGTCGTACAAGAGCTGCAAAAAGTCAATAAATAGTTTGACTATACAATACTAAAAATGGCTCTTCCTCCGATGTCACAATTAAATGTGCTCTCCTTTCTTCCTGTTCAGCTGCATAGTGTAGATGTAGCTGAAAAAGAAAAAAGAGGAGCACATCCCATTGCAATGTCAGGGGGACCATCCACAGCCAGTAATTAGTACAGGTCCAGAGAACCCCATAAAATAGTATTCCATTTTAGATCGATATTTAACACTGATGGTGACGAAATATTTAACTGATTGATCCAAAAAAAAAAAAATATATATATATATATATATATATACAGTATATATATATATATATATATATATATTTTTTTTTTTTTAAGTTATTTATCCCCCCATAAAGTAGTGACAGACGCTACCTATCAAAACGTCTATTGTGAAATGAATAACCGTTAGCTGGTCCTCATAGACTTTATATATAAAGTACAAAACAAGAAAACTTTTTGTTGTGAGATAGGCATCAGTACACCTAAGTAGTCCAATTCAGGGGTATAAGCCTGCTAATTTTTATGTAACCCTCCATTATGGAGAAATGATCGCAGTGGACACTCGCCACTCCTTGTCTGCAGCATGTGTACGGCCAGCATTTTCTGCCTTTTATTATTTCCTGCCTATTAAATATTTCAACTTTTTTTTTTACTTTCCTTAACTTTTTTCTTTTGTAAGCCATATGCATTTTATAAAGTTTTACTTTTCACTTTGGAAACATTTGTGATCTCCTGAGAGCAACTAATTATCAGCAGCTTCTTCCTCAGGAGACAATGAGGTGACGGCAGTTCATAGAGTTCTTCTCTACAGTCCACTACCCCCACTGTCTTTATATACAGTATATATATATACCGGTAGTTACTTCATAGATCATTATGTCTGTGCTGGTGACCTGATCACCTCACATCATATAATCTGCATTTCATTAGTACAACAGTATTTTATTTGTCGAAGGGAAAGTAGAAAAATGCAGGAGACATCTGAGGTAAGGGCATAATAATAGATGATTGTTTGGGTCCATATTGATTAATACATTCAGATTTATCAGACACATTTTCCACTCTGTATTCACTAGAAGACATCTATTTGACTCTAGTCAGTGGAGTTTCCAGAGGATGGTCTTATTTTATGTTTCAGTAGTCCTTAGTTTTATTGTCTTATTTTGACAAGTCACAAAGAAACTAATCTTCTCAAGAGTCTCTGATCCCATTAGAAGTCAGAGCTCATAGTCATGTTTTTTTTGTATTTTGAATGCTTATGCCTACAGGATATGGGCATTTGCTCTACATTTCTCTTTTAGGTTGTGATTTTAGAGGAACACTCCAAATATGATGTTCTGATGAAAATATGGAAAATCAGGAGACAATCCCAAGTCTTTTTCTCTATTTTTTTCTCTCTCATTTCTCTTATGTGTTTCGTTTTATGCACTGTGGGCTGGTCGCTGGACGCTGGTGATGTGTATCTAGGGCCATGTGTCACATATCTACTGACCATGGATACTCTGTGGTGTGAATATGACCATCATTTCTCTTTTAGGTTGTGATTTTAGAGGAACACTCCAAATATGATGTTCTGATGAAAATATGGAAAATCAGGAGACAATCCCAAGTCTTTTTCTCTCTTTTTTTCTCTCTCATTTCTCTTATGTGTTTCGTTGTATGCCCTGTGGGCTGGTCGCTGGACGCTGGTGATGTGTATCTAGGGCCATGTGTCACATATCTACTGACCATGGATACTCTGTGGTGTGAACATGACCATCATGTGTGTCTCTCCTTTTTGTTCAGCGTTGCAGGATTTAATTGACCTTGCTTGCTGGGTGTTCTGTGCATCATGTGGAGGTTAACGCCTCTTTTGGTTTATGGGCACCTGGGGGTGCTTTGGGTAAACAAGCTCAGCTATATGTTCTGTCTGTGTATCCTGCCCCTTGGCTGAGCAACAGCAATAGTTCCTGTATCTTCTTCTGTTGCTCTGTTCTCTGTCCAGTGCTTTCCAGCCTGTACGTCTGATCTGGGTCCGTTGTCCTGTCTGACCTGATCCTGTGTGAGTTCTTGCTGTGGTCTGTCTGCGTTCCCGGCTTGTTTGGTCTCAGCTTAGTTCTGTTCATTTTTTTTGTCACCCAGTCTGGTGTTCTGGTCTTGTTCCAGTCTGCCTGTTATTCCAGAGACCTGTGTTTTGTGTATTTCTTGATCCTGCCTGTGTACCTGAGCAGTGTTGAGCGAATCGAAGTTCACAAAATGGACTGTGATCAGAATTTCTGGGAAAATTAAATTATCCGCAAAGCTGAATTTACTTGCGCTTAGTGGTAATGAATCAATTTTCCTTAAAATGGCAGTGAAAAAAAATCACATTTGCCTTCCATTTGCGTATGAATAAGCACCATGGCCATCTTGATTAACGTTCCTGTGCAAAATCTCATGAGTGGCAACGTATGACATCACCACATTGGGCAGAGTTATGATGTCATCACGCACCTCACAAGATTTTGCGCTGGATCTTCAATCAAGATGGTGGAGGCAGACTAATTACAAGCAAAGGTGAGCATTTTTATTTTTTTAACAGATTAATCCCAGCCCTCAAAGGTTATTACAGATGCCGCAATCAACGATTAATATGGCATCACACTCTTCTTGAAGGGCGGCCCTCAGGTCATTGAGGTTCTGGGGGTACAGAGTTACAATGCTCTCCATAGAAACTTAGCTGATCACATAGGTTTTCAATGGGATTCAGGTTTGAAGAAAGTGCAGGCCACTCCATTTGAGGTACTCCATTCTCCAGCAGTCGTTCCCTAATGACGTGACCTCAATGAGCAGGCAAATTGTTGTCCATGAAGATGAAATTAGGCTGGTGTTGTTCATGCAGAGGCACAATGACTGGATTAATGATGTTCTTCAAGTAGTATGGGCTTGTCACTGGACCATTCACAAAGTGTAGGGCAGTTCTTTATTGACCAGACAAACCAGCCCACACTGCAACACCACCACCAAAAGCTTGTCTGGTGACAACAGTTAGCGCTTTCCTTGGCATCTCCAACACTGAGGCCCACTGCTCCCTCATCCAGTGTAGTTTCTCCCCAGCCAATGCAAGAAGATGATGCCTATGAGTTGACATCTAGGGGGAAGGTATCACATGGGGAGGGGATACTTTGGGTGATGGAGTTATTATAGAGGAGGAGAGGAAGATAATATCTAAAATAGGATTGGGGATAATACTTGAGGAAAGGAAGAAGAGATTATATCTGAGTATCGGGGACAGACAAAGGTCAGATTATATTTTAGTTGTTATAATGGACGTAACCTTTTATACAGTATAATTAAATGCCACTTGAAGTCTATTGAAGTTTACATCACTTTCTTAATCTATTTGCAGAAAAATCTGACTGTGGTCACTGAATTTTTCCTCTTAGGATTTCAAGGCAGTCAGCATTTCAGAAATGGGCTTTTTTTTCTATTTCTTGTTGTTTTTGTTGCCACAATATGCGGGAATCTCCTGATCATCACCCTGGTGTCCACCAGCAAGAACCTCCAGACTCCAATGTACTTCTTCATCTCACAACTGTCCATTAGTGACATCTTGGTGACCACAAATATAGTTCCGAATATGCTCCATATCCTACTGAATAATGGGAGAACCATTAAATTTGCTGATTGTGTTACTCAGTGGTATTTTATATGTGCCTCAGAAACATTTGAATGTTTTCTTCTCACAGTGATGTCTTATGACAGATATGTGGCCATCTGTAATCCCCTCCATTACACTTCTGTCATGACAATTTTATTTTCTGCTAAATTGTCCGCTATGTGTTGGTTGTTTGGTATTTTTGTTTCATTTATTGTCACTGTAACACCATCAGAGCTAAACTTTTGTGGACCCAAAGTTATTGACCATTTATTCTGTGATCTTATCCCCTTACTAGAACTTTCCTGTTCTGATCCCTTCATTGTTCATTTGGAGGTTTATATAATGGGAACTCCAATTGTAATAATCCCAACCACAATCATTGTAATGTCGTATACTAATATTGTTATAACAGTCTTAAGAATCCCATCCAGTACTGGCAGACAGAAAGCCTTCTCCACCTGTAGCTCCCACCTCATTGTGGTCTCCATGTATTACTGGACCATGTTCAGTGTTTATGTTCTTCCAACAAAGGTCCTAACCCTCTCCATGAGCAAAATCCTCTCCCTGCTGTATACTGTATTTACTCCTTTTATAAACCTATTATTTACAGTCTGAGGAATAAAGATATTAAGAAAGCTGTACAGGAAACATTTCATAAACATATAATAAATGTCGATTGACTATGTCTATCTATGTATATCTAATAAATGGACGCATATTTTAAGAACTTTTATTACTGTATTTGTTTCTAGATACAGATCTATGACATAGTAATTAGGCAGACTAAGGAATGGAGCTCAAATCATCACTAGTGGGTGTCTGCTGTAACAATAGCAATCACAAATGATTTTATAGAAGGAGGGATGTCCTTCTGTAAGCCCATCAGAAGCTGAGGGATGCATGGGTGACACAAGGTGCTGATGGGTTGCCTCATCAGCCTAATACAGGTTCCTATATCTGTTATTAATGTGAACCTACAGTAATTCCAAATTATGCAGCAAATATGGAACACTGCATATCTTAATTCCTATGTATAAAATCTTTTACACAGTTGAATCACATTAATATGGCTCATATCCAGAATAAACACTGTGTGCAGGACGGACAGCAGCTAGACGGACTGGGAGTGACTCAATAAGGTCCTGACTGATGACTTCCGTGCATCCCACGGCTGTTGGAATGTGCATCGGGGAAGATCCATAGAACCAACACAATGTTAATACAACAGACTCCATCTTGTCTTTGAACAAACTTTTCCAAACTTCTTCAAAACATTCCAGCACAAGGTGTGGGGAGAGAGTGGTGGGCTACAAGACTTGTTTCAATTGCCTGGGGCTAAGGCCAGGCAGAGCACGTCCACACATACACATGGGGACAAAATTGTTTGTACCTTTTAGTTAAAGAAGGAAAAACCCACAATGGTCACTGAAATAAAAAGAAAAATTACTGAAAATCAACTAATGAAAATCAGACATTGATTTTGAATTGTGGTTCAATAGAATAATTTATAAAGCAAACTAAATGAAAGCGGCCTGGACAAAAATGATGTTACATTAAAGGGGTTGTCTCTTCTGAGACAATGGGGGCACATCACTAGGATAGGTCTCCATTGTTTGATTGGTACAGGTCCCACCACTGGGACCCATACCTATCTCCTAAACGGAGCCCCAAAAATGGTGGAGGGCACACTGTGCATGTGCATTTGCCTTCCATATATTTCTATGGTGCCACCAAAAATAGCAGAGCACTGGCTGGGCTATTTCTGTCATGCCCATAGAAGTAAATGGGAGGAGTGGCCGGTCATGCACGGTGAACTCCCTTTCACTTCTATGGGGAGAGTTCTTGGTGGTGGCCAGACCGGAGTCCTCCAGCCACTACTTTGGCCTGCTTAGTTCTTGATATAGGTGTGGCTCCCAGCAGTGGGACCTGCACCTATCAGACATTGGAGGCATATTGTAGTGCCCCCAGTTTCTCAGATAAGAGGACCTCTTTAACCGAATATTTTGTTGCACAACCTTTCGAGTCAATCACTGCAATTATACAATTTCTGTGACTCTCAATGAGACTTCTGCACCTGTCCACAGGTATTTTGTCCACTCCTCGTTAGCACACTACTCCAGCTGTCTGAGGTTTAAAGGGTGCCTTCTCCAGACTGCATGTTCAGCTCCTTCTACAGATGTTCAATAGGACTTACATCAGGGCTCACAGATGGCCACTTCAGAATAGTCCAATACTTTGCTCTTAGCCATTCTTGGTTGCTTTTAGTTGTGTATTTTGGGTCATTATCCTAAGATCAAGCTTTCTTACATTGGGCAGCACATTTGACTCCAGGATGCCTTGGTAGTCTCAAGCGTCTTTCATTGTTCCCTGCCCAGACTCAAGACACTCTGTGCCAGATGCAGCACAGCAGCCCCAAAACATAACTGAGCCTCCTCCATGTTTCACAATATTCTTTTTTGTATGCTTCATTTTTGTGTCTGGGAATATAGAGCTGATGTGACTTGCCATAAAGCTGTCCAAATGAAATTCTCCCAGAAGCTTTGTGGCTTGTCAATATGCATTTGGGCAAATTCCATCCTCACTTTTTAATGATTTGCTTTCAAAAGTGGTTTCCTCCTTTGACGTCTTACATTAAGTTCACTTTGGCTAAAAAAGTGATTGGTAAGGTGATCTGACACTGATGTACCATAACCTGGGAGTTCAGCTCTAATCTCTTTGAAAGTTGTTCTGTGTTCTTTGGCTACCACTTATATTATCTGTCTCTTCAATTTGTCATCAATTTTCCTCTTGCAACCATGTCCAGGGAGATTGGCTACAATCTCGTAGAAGTTAACTACCTAAAGACTGTCGCTAAAATATAACTTTTAATCAAGAATAAAAATATAATTGGGGTGCTAGTACACTATACTGAGAAGACTGGCAAGGCATCACCATGTATATAGGCATATCGTGTGAGATAAAACTTCTGCGCCTAATTAGTAGATCCTACCTGCCTAGTGTGCAACTAATGGAGCCACACTGAGGGTGGTAGTATATAATGTCTGCTATGGACACCCTTACCATCCTGAGAAATGTAGATATACACTAACATAGGAAGTCAGGGGTGGCAGTGTTATATGTGATAGATACCTAAGACCATAGCTTCTCCTAGCTGCATATTCCCCTGTTGATATGAGTGCCCTAGCCACTTAAAATCTTCAGGGCTAACTCACAATCCCGTGTGATTGGGATAACTCCACTATGCTGCAATTACCTGATTGGCTACAACAGATTGCTATAACATGCTTGTCCCTAACTACTTGTAGCTCAACGCGTTTCTATGACTGCACTGTGAGGCAGTCCATTCATCAGGAGTGCTATGCTCATGTACATGTTCCCCAACATCGTGCTCCTGATGAAAGGACTGCCTTACAGTGCAGTCATAGAAACACGTCGAGCTACAAGTAGTTAGGAACAAGCATATTGGATTTGCCGCATAGGGCCCTCCTGAACTCTTTTAGAGAATTCATCATCACCATCTCCTCAGGCAGTTAGTTCCATGATGGTAAGAAGACTACATGATGATAGGCAGGAAAACAGCAACAGTGGTAAGATGGGGCACCATCAGCAAGGCCAGATCTATTAATCGGCCTCAGGTGGATGAGTGTGAAAATCTTCCCCAATCCAGGCTTGGCTTATTTTGACAAAAGTGATGTTTTGGACAACAACTTGATCCATTTTGGTGTCAAGATGCCCACTGCAGTGCTGAAAACCCTCTCCAAGATGATACTGGAGGTTGGGCAAGAAAGAAGATGGAAAGCATACTGGATCATTTCAAGCCACTCTTCCAGTCTGCCTGGCTATCAATCAATGGGATCAGGGAACAGGGTATGCTTCAGAGAGGCCAGAGTGTAGGTAGGCCTGAACCTGGATATTAAGGCTGGAGGTTTCTGCTTGTTCATTTGCCTTAGCCTGATGCTGTGTGAGAAAATACTTCTCCCTCATGTTGAGGAGACTTAACTGGCTGCTGCTACTACTGCTGAGGCTTCTTCTGCTTGTTATGGCAGGAGGGGGGTGACTCTGCGGGAGAGGAGAGGGGTCTCCCTTTTAGACACGCTGATGGCAGGCATCTACTAGCCAAAAAGAAGCAGAACGCTGCATACACACTCTTTCCTGGTAATAATTTGGCCTCCCTTTCGAAGGGAGAAACAGTTTCCCCCATTTTGCTTTGATAGGTTGATGGTCTGGCTATCCAGTAATCATCAGACTGCTTGATGCCAATGATACAACTATCAGTGCGTAAGCAAACGAGCATACAGGTCACCACTCTGGCCAGCGTGCCCGAGTAGGCGATCCTTTTTGTAATGGACATAAAGAATGGAAATAAAGAAGAATGAAAAGGAGGAGAACATAACCAGTGTAAAAAATGAAAAAAAAAAAGACAAACGTAAAAAAAAAGAATTAGAAAAAAAAAGAAAATGTAAGAAAAAACACAAGATGAAAGGGATTCTAAAATGAGAAATAAGAACAGAATGTAAAAAAATAAACATAAAATAAAAAAGAGAAAAAAGAGAAAAGGAAAATGAAAGGTAAAATAGAGTCAAATAAAACAGAAAATAAAAGAAATTATGTACAAGTGTATCTCAATAAATTAGAATATCATCAAAAAGTTGTTTTCTTTTCAGTAATTCAGTTCGAAAAGTGAAACACATATATTATATAGAGTCATTACTAGTGTTGGGCGAGCATGCTTAGGTGACAAACAGTACACCGCCACAGAGCTATGGCAGGGCATAAGGGACCAGGCTGAGCTGTGGCTCTCGCCACTCAAAATACAGCCAGGTATGGTTGTGTCTGATAACGGCCGCAACTTGGTGGCGGCTTTGGAGCTGGGCAAGCTCACACACATACCCTGCCTGGCCCATGTCTTCAACTTAGTGGTTCAGCAGTTTCTCAAAACCTACCCCAATTTTGCCTGAGCTACTGGTGTGTCACCTGTGTGCCCATTTCCGAAAGTCACCTACAGCTTTCGCCGGTCTGGCAACTCTGCAGCAGCGCTTGCACTTGCCAGCTCACCGACTGCTGTGCGACCTAAGCACGTGCTGGAACTCCACCTTCCACATGTTGGGCAGGCTTTGTGAGAAGCAGAGGGCAGTAGTGGAATACCAGCTGCAACAAGGTCAGCGCCTTTCCAGTCTGCTTCCGCTATTCACAAGCGACGAGTGGGCATTGATGTCTGACCTCTGTGAGATTTTACGCAACTTTGATGAATCTACACAAATGGTCAGCAGCGATAATGCAATTATCAGCGTAACCATCCCACTTCTGTGTCTACTAAAAAGCTCACTGCTCACAATAAAGGCGGACGCTTTGCATGTGGAAGAGGAGGAAATGGGGGAAGACCCTACACAGGGTGAGCGCCAGACCACCCTTGGTTTGTCTTCTCAGCGAAAATTGGAGGATGAGGACGAGGAGGAGCAGGAGACGGTTGCCACCGCTACACAGGGTAGCCATAGCACGTTTACACCATCTCTTCAGCGTGGATGGGCCAAAGAGGAGGAAGAGGACGAAAAGGAGGAGATTGAGAGTCATCCTCCTAGTGAGGAGAGCGAAGCCTTGTCTGTTGGGACTCTGGCACACATGGTTGACTTCATGCTAGGCTGCCTTTCCCGTGACCCTCGCATTATACGCATTTTAGCCAACAACGATTACTGGTTGTTCACCCTTCTTGACCCCCGCTACAAAGAGAACTTCTCATCTCTCATTCCTGTGTTGGAGAGGACACGCAAAATGTTGCAATACCAGAAGGCCATTGTAGAAAAAATACTCCAAGAATTTCTATCTGACAACGCTGGCGGCAGAGTACGCAGTTCCGTGGCCACCCGAGGAAGGGAGACGAGGGGAACACACAGCAGTTCCAACAAAGGCAGGGAGACACTCTCCAAGGCCAGGGACAGTTTCATGACTCCCCGCCTGCACCCTCACCCTGATGAGCTCTGTGCCTTATATTTATTGGGTGTCTAAGCTGGACACGTGGCATGAACTGGCGCTCTACGCCTTGGAGGTGCTGGCCTGCCCTGCAGCCAGCGTTTTGTCAGAGCGGGTATTTAGTGCCCTTGGGGGTATAATAAGTGATAAGCGCATCAACTGAAAATGCTGACACTCTCTACCCCACCAAAGGAAAGCGGCTTAACATGAAGGAACCTTAAATGTGGCTTTTAGGGTGTATTGAATACACTGTATTCCCATGTACCCCTTCCTCTTCTCGTCCTCTTCCTCCTCATCCTCCATCATATGAAACTACTTATTAGGCTGCCCTCGACGTTCATCAGCAGGCCCCGAACCATAATGTTTTAGACGGTCAGCTCACCAGCAGGCCCTCAACCATAATGTTTTAGATGGTCAGCTCACCAGCAGGCCCTCAACCATAATGTTTTAGACAGTCAGCTCACTAGCAGGCCCTGAACCATAATGTTTTAGATGATCAGCTCACCAGCAGGCCCTCAACCATAATGTTTTAGACAGTCAGCTCACCAGCAGGCCCTCAACCATAATGTTTTAGGCACTCTGCTCACCAGCCGGCCCTCAACCATAATGTTTTAGATGGTCAGCTCACCAGCAGGCCCTCAACCATAATGTTTTAGATGGTCAGCTCACAAGCAGGCCCTCAAGCATAATATTTTAGACAGTTAGCTCACTAGCAGACCCTGAACCATAATATTTTAGACGGTCAGCTCACCAGCAGGCCCTGAACCATAATATTTTTGACCGTCTGTTCACCAGCAGGCCCTCAACCATAATGTTTTAGACGGTCAGCTCACCAGCATGCCCTGAACCATGATGTTTTAGACGGTCAGCTCACCAGCAGGCCCTCAAGCATAATGTTTTAGACAGTCAGCTCACTAGCAGGCCCTCAACCATAATGTTTTAGATGATCAGCTCACCAGCAGGCCCTCAACCATAATGTTTTAGACAGTCAGCTCACCAGCAGGCCCTCAACCATAATGTTTTAGACGGTCAGCTCACCAGCAGACCCTCAACCATAGTGTTTTAGATGGTCAGCTCACCAGCAGGCCCTCAAGCATAATATTTTAGACAGTTAGCTCACTAGCAGGCCCTGAACCATAATGTTTTAGACGGTCAGCTCACCAGCAGGCCCTGAACCATAATGTTTTTGACCGTCTGCTCACCAGCAGGCCCTCAACCATAATGTTTTAGATGGTCAGCTCACCAGCAGGCCCTGAACCATAATATTTTTGACCGTCTGTTCACCAGCAGGCCCTCAACCATAATGTTTTAGACGGTCAGCTCACCAGCATGCCCTGAACCATGATTTTTTAGACGGTCAGCTCACCAGCAGGCCCTCAACCATAGTGTTTTAGATGGTCAGCTCACCAGCAGGCCCTCAAGCATAATATTTTAGACAGTTGGCTCACTAGCAGGCCCTGAACCATAATGTTTTAGACGGTCAGCTCACCAGCAGGCCCTCAACCATAATGTTTTAGATGGTCAGCTCACCAGCAGGCCCTCAACCATAATGTTTTATACAGTCAGCTCACCAGCAGGCCCTCAACCATAATGTTTTGGATGATCAGCTCACCAGCAGGCCCTCAACCATAATGTTTTAGATGATCACCAGCTGGCCCTGAATCATAATATTTTAGACGATCTGATCAGCAGCAGGCAGTCACTCCTAATGTTTTAGACGGTCAGCTCAGCAGCAGACCCTCACACCTAATGTTTTTGAGTGTCAGCAGAAGGCCATCAATCATAATTTTTCAAGGGTGTGTATGATGCCCTCCTTTATGTGTAATAAAAGGTGTATTGTTTTGCCTGTTCCTTGTCATTTTTGGAAGCCCTTGTAAGCCGTGTACCGGGGTGGGCTCCCCAGGATACAGCGAAGTCACAGACAAGGAAGGAGACTCCAATTCAGATTGACAAAAACAAGATTTTACTAAGTATTTAACTTTTGTGGGAAGGAAATACCCCAGGCATATATACATACACTCAGCTGGAGGCTGAAGCACTTGTGTTACACAGCACGGTGCTCTATCAGTGTGCGCCCAGGCTTCTCCACAGTTTTGCCTATCTGCAGGTTATAGTAACCCAGCAGCTATACCTTTTAATACCCTAATCTCCACAAACAATTCTGTAAGTGTGGTTCAGGAGCGCCGGCGGTATAACACAAACGCTTACAAACTTAACCAATCAACACTAAACCTCAGAAAGAGTATAACCAGTTGTTTGCCACAGTAAACCCCACTTCTTTAGCAAGGTAGCTTGTAGCCTGCAAACCACCTGTCTAATCTTCAGGCTTTTACCCAGTAGCTACTGAATTGGCGCCAATAATATAATGCGGTGTGTGCACGGTTACCCACTGTGTCTGCACAGTGGGCCTCAGTTCTTTCACTGACCCGGGTCCGTTGGGTACCTTAACTTTCAGAAGTATCTGGTAGAGGATCTCATCCGGCAACCACGCAGTCTCACTGACGCTTCCACTTGTCCTCTCAGCAGGGCTCCTGATGGTAGTTCTTCTAGTCTGTAATATTGCAACAGTCTCTGTTCCACATCTCCTTGCAGAGTCTTGCTCCCTTAGGGAATAGTCTCACTTGTGGATCACACTAGGAAACACAGACAGTCACTCTTTCTCCTCTGCCTCTTTGCAGCACACTCTCAAGATGGCTGCCACACACTTCTCCAGTCTGAAGCTCCACCTCTGCCGAACAGGATCTCTTGGTCATTGCTCCAGGGAGCTATAGTCTTTCCTGTGGTAAACAGTGACATCTTGTGGCCAAAAATGAAATGTCAGTTTAATAACAACTATATTTATAGGAACAGGTGCATTCACAGAATGGAGGCTGTTCCACCACCTTACACCCTTTCACTTTGTGCATAGGCTTTATGAGTATAGGAGTCCCACGCCATGAACAATTGTACCACAATGTGAATGAGGCCCTCCTTTATGTGATATACCAGTTGTATCGGAGTGCCTCTTCCTTGTAATTTTTGGCAGCACTAGCGCTTTAGGTACAAGTAAATATATGTTTCCTAACAATATTTCCTCTAAAATCAATGTTATCTTCTGATTTGGGGGGTATTCTTGTCATTCCGTAAAAGTGGCGTAATACTCGGACAGCATCGTTCACAGCAGCGACTTTGGTGTCCAAGATGCATCCAGACATCCTCCCCATGCTGTTCCCTAACCATTTCAGTGGTGTTTCCACCATTTTCTGAACTTTCCCTATAAACCACACACCCTCCCCTCTTCAGAGGAGTGGGTGCCTGGTTTAGTGCTCTGGTTCTCCCATTGACTTCCATTATGCTCGGGTGCTTGGCCACCCGAGCATCACAGTGCTCGATCAACACTAGTCATTGCTAAAGAAGCTGGCTGTTCACAGAGTTCTGTATCAAAGCATATTAATGCAAAGTTGAGTGGAAGGAAAAATGGTGGTAGAAAAAGGTGCACAAGCAACAGGGACAACTGTAGCCTTGATAGGATTGTTAAGGAAAGGACTTTCCTAAATTTGGGGGAGATTGACAAGGAGTGGACTGCTGCTCGAGTCAGTGCTTCAAGAGCCACCACACACAGACGTATTCAGGACATGGGCTACAAATGTCGCATTCCATGTGTCAAGCCACTCATGACCAATAGACAACGCCAGAAGCATCTTACCTGGGCCAAGGAGAAAAAGAACTGGATTGTTGCTCAGGTGTTTTTCTTAGATGAGAGTAAATTTTGAATTTCATTTTTTTTAATTGAATTGAATTGAAAATCAAATTACTGAAAAAAAACCTTTGTGATGATATTCTTATTTATTAAGATTTACTTGTATGTACTGTGAAAATGGACAATATTTATATAATGTATCTACTGGCTGAGCTCATAGCAAGACTTCAGAGGACTGGAACACAGTTTGGATTTTGGCTGCCTATTTTGCTGTTGCTTGTTCTGTGGCCCTGTACTACCAAGAACAGACGTTGTACAATACATATTGGAAACTCCTTCAATGTGACTTTACCTTTTAATGTATTCTTCTTGAAGAAATTTGGTCATTTTTAGCTTTTTATTTTTATTTATTTATTTTTTCTGTGTGCATTTGTATATTTTACACGGGAAACCATTATATTAAATATAGCTTAAATGAACATCTACATTTTTTAATGAATAAAAAAAAAAGTGTGAATGTTTAGATATTTTACAGACACTAGTCCGCTATACTATTGCTAAAACCAAAACCTATATTTAATTTTGTTTTTGTTTTTTTTTAATGAAAGTCTGTTTGTATCTAGTATGCTGTGCTATTACTAAAATTAATAATTATGACTATAACTTTTATTTTAACTTTTTCATATTGTACTTTATTTATTTATTTTTTGCTTTTAACTTTTTTCATGACAGGGCAGAAAGGAGTTAATTCACTGACAGCAAGATCACTGTTAAAATTACAGTCAGCAGAGGGCATAATCACATCACTGCTCATTTTATACTTTACTGTGGAATATTTTTTTACAGCTTGATACGGCCAAAATGGATTCCGGGGCTGTCTAATGACAGATCATAATGTAACCTGTCACTTTTATATGGCAGGTTAGAGTTAACAGCCTACCGCCCCAATGTATAAAGCTATGAGGTAGTAGGCAAGGAGTTAAAGGGGTTCTCCAAGTTAAATTTATTGATGACCTATCCTCAGGATAGGTCATCAATATCAGATTGGCGGGGGTCGCCGATCAGCTGTTTGAAGAGGAGGCACGCACCATACCAGCGCTGTCTCCTCTTCATTGTTTACACGCTAGCCGTAACACAGGTAGCAGTGAGTGGGTGTAATTACACCTAACTGAACCATTCATTTCAATAGGAAGGATCTCTCCCATAAACAGCCAATTGCCGGGGTTGCCGGGTGTCTGACCCCCGCTGATCTGATATTGAGGACCTATCCTATACAACTGATTAGGGATGAGTGGACCAGTGGATGATCAGGTTTGACAAGTCCCGAACTTGACCCCGAACCCCGGAGTTGAAAATGGCTGTAAATAGGGCTAGAGGACAGCAAAAGGAAATAAATGTACAATTGATCTGCAAAAAATGGGAAATGACTTAAAATAACATATAATACATAAAATGGCAGAGGCAGAGCAAAAAGCCAGCACTGTTTTTGTTGGTTTCTTTTCCCCCTTTATTTATTTTATTTTATTTTTTGTCTGTTAATTCTGAGTGTCACCAGTATACTTCTCTACTCATATAACAAAAATGATTGAGCCAGGAGGTGGAGGTCTAAATGAAGGAGGAGGTGGACGAGGAGGAAGAGGCGGAGGAAGCCAACACTATTGCAGAAGAAGCAGAGGGGGTAGCCAACATTTAATTTATTTATTTATTATTGTTCTTGTTTGTGGAGGCCCCATAACATTGGGAAATGGCAAAGAGAATGCACAAACTGTTATACCTGTTATACTGATGGTATACCTCTCTACTCTGCCCAAGGTACAGACAAGTCCTGTGGGATACATGCCTGGTTCTTTTAAATGAACGTGAGCTTGTCCACATTGGCTGTGGACAGGCAGATGCGTGATCACATCTTCGGACAATACACTTGCCACAGGGCAGACTAGGATCTCCAATTCGTAAAGAGCAAGCTCAGGCCATGTATCCAATTTGGAGACCCAGAAGTAAAATGTGGCAGATCCATCAATCAGTACATGCAGACGTGTTCACACATATTCTTCCACCATGTTCCTGAAACGTTGCCTTAAGGTGAATCGCTTTATAAACCGATCTAAAAGGGCCACGTGAATCTAATATGTAAAGCTGAGTGTATGTATGAATGTATGTCCGCTAAAGGAATCTGCACCGTCGCAGCTACAATCATGAAATTTGGCACACAGGTATATCAAGTGTCCGGAAAGGTTTTAGAACAGGTCTCAGCTCTCTCCAGGATGTACTATTCCTGGGATATTCCCAAAAAATGCATTAGCCAATAGAAGCATGGTCACATGACCCATATCCGCCAATAGAAACTCGCAGGCCCTCCTTAGCTTCCACATACAGACAGTTTCACACCAGATTTCCATGACAACCCAGCCAGTTAACTGCTGTAGGTCAGCTTTAAAGGGGCAGAGCCATGGATGACACTGTTAAAGGGGTATTCCGGTAATCATAAATATAACTTATGTTTTAGTCTAATTCATTATCAATCATTACCTAATATAATGTTAATTTCACATATTTACCTTTCAGTAGTAATAAAAGATCTTTTCTTCCACTGCTACCCACTGTGTTTCCTCATAAATTACCATGGCATTGACCTGTAATTCAGGCCACCCTCAAAAGAAGGACTGAAAAGCCCCACCTCCAGGTCCATCTAAGCCACGACCCCGGTTCGATCAGGCCACTCCCCGACCCGCTCAGGTCACGCCCCCTCTCACTCCTCAGCCAACAGGGATTGCAAAAATGAAGATAAAAATCACCTTCATCAGCTGCAGGGGTGGGAGGGAGGATGACTGTTTAAAAAGACATCCCTGTGTCCATCCAGGCCCTGCGCCGGATGGAGAACAGGGAGTCTGAAAGCCGGACTGTCGGGCCTAAAAACGGACCTCTAGCCACCCTAGGGGCAGGCTGCTGTCGAAGTCACAGTTAAACGGGAGTAACAAGAAGAATAGGGGGCACACTAACAGTAAAAACGGAGTGCACAAGAAACAATTATCACAGAACCAAGCAAAGAAAACCAAAATAAAGTGCACATCCAACAATGGTAAAAGCAATAGAATAATTTTTTTGGACAACACAATTATACATACATCTAAATACAATTTTCAGATGTACAGTGTCTTGTGAAAGTCCCCCTGGAACTTTTCAACCTTTTGTCACATTTCAGGTTTCAAACAAAAAGATATAACATTTTAAATATTTGGTGAAGAATCAACAACAAGTGGGTCACAATTGTGAAGTGGAATAAAATTTATTGGATCATTTAAACTTTTTTTGTAATAATAAAACTGAAAAGTTGGGCGTGCAAAATTATTGAGCCCATTTAATTTCAGTTCAGAAAACTCCCTCCAGAAGTTCATTGAGGGTCTCTGAATGATCCAATGTTGTCCTAAATGACTGATGAAGAGAAATAGAATCCACCTGTGTGTAATCAAGTCTCCGTATAAATGCATACGGTCCGTGATACTGTTGTGGAGAAGTTTAAAGCCGGATTTGGATACCAAAAGATTTCCAAAGCTTTAAACATCCCAAGGAGCACTGTGCAAGCGATCATATTGAAATGGAAGGAGTATCAGACCACTGCAAATCTACCAAGACCCGGCCGTCCCTCTAAACTTTAATCTCAAACAAGGAGAAGACAGATCAGAGATGCAGCCAAGAGGCCCATGATCACTCTGGATGAACTGCAGAGATCTACAGCTGAGGTGGGAGAGTCTGTCCATAGGACAACAATCAGTCCAACACTTCACAAATCTGCCCTTTATGGAAGAGTGGCAAGAAGAAAGCCATTTCTCAAAGATATCCATAAAAAGTCTGGTTTACAGTTTGCCACAAGCCACCTGGGAGACACACCAAACATGTGGAAGAAGGTGCTCTGGTCAGATGAAACCAAAATCCAACTTTTGGAAACAATGCAAAACGATATGTTTGGCATAAAAGCAACACAGCTCATCACCCTGAACACACCATCCTCACTGTCAAACATGGTGGTGGCAGCTTTTCATCAGCAGGGACAGAGAAGATGGTTAAATTGATGGCAAGATGGATGGAGCCAAATACAGGACCATTCTGGATGAAAACCTGTTGGAGTCTGCAAAAGACCTGAGACTAGGACGGAGATTTATCTTCCAACAAGACAATGATCCCAAACATAAAGCAAAATCTACAATGGAATGGTTCAAAAATAAACGTATCCAGGTCTTAGAATGGCCAAGTCGAAGTCCAGACCTGAATCAAATTGAGAATATGTGGAAAGATCTGAAAACTGCTGTTCACAAACGCTCTCCATCCAACCTCAAAGAGCTCCAGCTGTTTTGCAAGGAAGAATGGGCAAGAATTTCAGTCTCTAGATGTGCAAAACTGATAGAGACATCCCCCAAGAGACCGCAGCTGTAATTGCAGCAAAAGGTGGCGCAACAAAATATTAATGCAAGGGGGCCGAATAATTTTGCACGCCCCACTTTTCAGTTTTATTATTACAAAAAAAGTTTAAATGATCCAATAAATTTCGTTCCACTTCACAGTTGTGACCCACTTGTTGTTGATTCTTCACCAAAAATTTAAAATGTTATATCTTTTTGTTTGAAGCCTGAAATGTGGCAAAAGGTTGAAAAGTTCCAGGGGGCCAAATACTTTCACAAGGCATGGTATGTATAATTGTGTTGTCCAATAAAATTAATATATGGCTTTTACCATTGTTGGATGTGCATTTCATTGTGGTTTTCCTTGCTTTGTTCTGTTACAGTTAAAATGGAAGGCATTGTGGATGATACCGTTAAAGGGGGAGGCTGCTGTGGAGGTCACTGTTAAAGGGACAGGCACTGTGGAGGTTACTGTTAAGGGAGGAGGGGACTGTGGAGTCCACTATTAAAGGGGCAGCGGGGTACTGTGAGGTCACTGTTAAGGGGGCAGTCGCTGTGGAGGTCTCTGTTAAGGGGGCCAGGAATAGTGAAGATCAGTTAAGAGGACTGTAACCTATGTTCAGTGTTAAGGGGTGGGTGCTGTATATGTCACTTAAGAGGACGGGCCCCTGTGTTAAGGGGGTGGACTGCTGTGGAGGTCCCATTTTAAGGAGACAAGGCACTGTGGAGGGGGGTCAGTGTTAAAGGGGGGCTATGGAGGTCACTATTAAGGAGGCGGGGTGCTGTAGAGGTCACTCTCAATATATTTTAACACACACACAAACATTAAATGAAATAGATGAAATATACCCAGGCGAAGCCTGCATGGATGGAAATCCACATTGCAAATTAGATCATTTGAAAGAGGGACTACTGAAAAAAGGCTAGCACCCAAATATTACATACAAAAGCAATCCAGCATATACCCAGGCATACCAGCCTTTGAATTACACATAATCTAAATGAAGAAAAACAGTATATACAGTCCATAAAAAACTTGTGATACCAATTACCAGGCTAAAACTAGCTTCTAATATTAGTAAATATGCATAATTAAAGGCAACAATATTACAATAACTCATCTAGAAAATTGCTGCCACGTCAGTGTCCCTCACTTACCCAGCATGTTTCGCCATATGGTTTTGTCAAGGGAAGTGAGGGGCTGTGAAATGGTTGCCTTTATATACCCTCATACATTATCAGTCTCTTCAAATCAACTCAGTGGTTAATCCGATCCTCGTAGCCTGATGCGGCGGACGCCATAAGTGTGGCCTCCCGCCTCTGATCCTATAGTCATGCCCATCATCCCTGGCACATGACCACCGGAGCTCTACTGGCATTTGCCAAACAATGATCACATCAAATCTCGCAATATTTACAACGCTACGTAGTGATCCATAGTTAAGTCACATGCCTTTAATAAAGATGGCCACAATAGTACTGCTGCGCATGTCCTCAAGAAATACCTAGGAAAGTACTACGTGATATCATCTTATCCCATGACCGCAATATGACCCGGTCACGTGACACTCTAACTATATTAATAAAGGTATAAATTACAGTTTCCAATGGCAACTATTTGGGAACCATTAGACCCATAAGTAAATCTTTGTGCGACCCTAATTATAGCCACTTATTTTGGTCCTATATAGCACGTTATTCTCATTGCCATGTCGTCGGACAAATGGCGGCCATCTTTAGTACAGGCATCTGCCTTAAATATGGATGACTACGTAGCGTTGAAAATATTGCGAGATTTGACGCGATCATTGTTTAGCAAAAGCCAGTAGAGCTCTGGTGGTCATGTGCCGGAGCTATATATACTTTTTTTCTTCATCTAGATTATGTGTAATTCTAAGACTGGTATGCCTGTGTGTATGCTGGCTTGTTTTTGTATGTAATATTTGGGTGATAGTCTTTTTTCAGTAGTCCCTCTTCCAAATTATCCACTTTTCGATGTGGTTTTATATGATATATGATCATGAACAAAGAAATTTTGATAATATATGAATGTTTGGATTCATGACTCGGGCATACATGGGTTCAGTTGTAGGTTTATAACTTAAAGTGAATCGGTGCCAGTACTCCTCATTACACTGCACTTTCAAGATGAAATGCAGCATAATGAACAGAAAGCAGTGCTTGCATAAAACACTGCCTCCTCTTCAAACTACTGATCAGTGGGGGCCCCGGTTGTTGACCCCCACGTTTAGATATAGATGACATATCCTGAGGACAAGTCATCAATATACAATGCTGCACAACCCCTTTCAAGGACAACAAGTGAAGGCAAGGGAGTATCCCCCACAAAACCTTCAATCACACAGAAAATTTATGGACAAAAATAAAAAAGCTTGAGTGAGCAAGAAGGCCTACAAACCTGATCAGCTACACCGGTTATGTCAAGAGGAGAGTACAGAAAATTATTGTGAGATGCATATGGAAGGCCAACCAAAGAGTCTGACCCAAGTTAGATTATTCAAAAGCAATGCTACCAAATATATGTAAACGTCTGAGGCACTGGGAATATGATGAGTTGAAACAACCATTGTCACTAGTAGAGATGAGCAAATCATCCAAAATTTGCTTCGCCGAATATTTGTCAAACTTTTCATAAGATTTGTATATTCTACCTCATCCACTTTCTCCTCCACTACAATTTTGCACCTTGGTGGGTTATCCTGGTGGAACAACGGCCAAGTATTGTGAATACTACAAGTAGAAGCTCTGGCTACAGGTTCTTTGGCACTGCTGCCCTGTGCCACCTTCTCCTTTTTTTAGAGCTCGAGGTCTGGCTGGAACTGGACCCCTTTTGCTTTTCCATACCAGACATTTTCACTTGATTGTGGCCCTGCAGCTGGTCTTTGTCTTTCTCCCTGTCTCTCTCCCTATATCTCTCCCTGTCTCTATCTCCATGCCTGATTAATTACTAGCCCTGCACTCGCCCTGCAGTATCCCTGATATGTGTAATATGGATCCCCAGAACAATTACACCATAATTTTAACAACATAGGTCTCAGTGTCTCAGAACTTCACACACAGTGCTTCTGCTCGTTTCAGCAGTCGCAGCAGAAGTGATGCGTCACTGGCTTACCGAGCCTGAGCCAATCAGAGTAAGCCCTGCCCACTCGGTCAGGTGACCGCTTTCTTCCCGGGTTTTTGCCGAATGAATAACGAACAGTAAAAGTTTGCTAATTAATTGAATTTGTATGCAACAGCGTATAGAGTAACTTATACGTAGCATTAGCATACAATTTATCGGACAAGTACGTAGTGAATGCGTAGAAAGCCTTAAGAAGATTTTCGAATCTAACGGAGTGAATCTCAAAAGATCCGGATTTGCTTCACAGCGGAAAATTTCCAAGATTCGTATCAAATCTACAAAGCGGCAAATAGATTCGCTCATCTCTAGTGACTAGTATTGTTCTAACATTCCAAATTCTTGAACTATAACAGTAATCCTACCTGAACTAAGAAAGGCAATGAAATGTCAGGAATTGGAAAAAAAAACAGAATTGCAATATGGCTAAAGGGGATGGAGACTGATGTCATCAGCTATATGTTAAACATATATAGACATTGACTGAAGAAGAGCAAACCAATTCTATGTCAATCATATTTGACCCATATATTGGAGGAAGAGAAAGAGAAACAAAAATGAAAGAGACGGCAAAGAAAAAATATGAACCGTTAGAGACACGTTGGAATACTTTTGGGTAAAATCAATGTGTACTCGAATTGAATCCTTCGACCAATTCAGCCAAATAGAATCCAATTTGAATTTTGAGTGATTCGCTCATCACTGATATTAATGTGTATTACCGTATATTACATGACACGTTTATGGAATGCTTGCTGTACGGCTTTCTTAATGTCTTTATTCCTCAAACTGTATATCATGGGGTTAATCAGAGGAGTAAATACAGTATACAGCAGGGAGAGGATTTTATTACTGACCCCTGTTTGTTCCCTCTTAGGAAGAGCATAAACACAGAATATAGTCCAGTAGAATATGGAGACCACAATGAGGTGGGAGCTACAGGTGGAGAAGGCTTTCTGTCTACCAGTACTGGATGAGATCCTTAAGACTGATATAACAATGTAAGTATAAGACATTACAATGATTATGGTTGGGATCATCACAGCTGGAATTCCCATTAAATAAATCTCCAAATGAACAAAGAAGGTATCAGAACAGGAAAGGTCTAGTAAGGGGACAAGGTCACAGAATAAATGGTCAATGACATTTGACCCACAAAAGTTTAGCTTTGATAGTGTTATGGTAGAAAAGAATGAAATAAAATGACCCAACAACCAACACATAATGACTGATTTAACACAAAATATTTTAGTCATGATAGAGGAGTAACGGAGGGGATTACAGATGGCCACATATCTGTCATAAGACATCACAGCGAGAAGAAGACATTCAAATCCTTCAGTGATATCAAAAAAATAATACTGAGTCATACAAGCAATAAGACTGATGGTTCCTCCATTATTCAGTAGGATGTGGAGCAGGTTGGGGACAATATCTGTGGTCAATAAGATGTCACTGATGGACAGTTGTGAGATGAAGAAGTACATTGGAGTGTGGAGGTTCTTGCTGGTGGACACCAGGGTGATGTTCAGGAGATTCCCACATAGTGTGGCACCAAATACAACAAGGAACAGAAGGAATAGAAGATTTCTCAAAAGTCCACAGCCCCGAAATCCTAAGAGGAGAAAATCTGTGACCACAGTCAGATTTGCCTGCAAAAAGTAAAGCAAACTTCAAACTGCATTAAGCCAGGCTCTAATTTTTATGACTAAATTAGTAACAATGAGACTCCTGCAACTACTGGTTATCGAGTGATGAATTATTTTGTCACAAAGTGCATTTCTTTGTAATTAGTGGGTACAATGACAGGGAGCCCTCCCATCATTGTACCCCTCAGATAGCAGATTCATTCCTTCGCCATATTCATTGAAGATCCCTGCCGGCATGGTGATGTCATATGTCGCTGTGTGGGATTTTGGCTGGGATCTTCAATTAAGATGCTGGCGGGCGGTCCTTCGTGAGCAAATGGAACAAATGGTACAAGTAAGCATTATTTTTTGTTTTTTACACTATTTCTGGTTAAATAGATTGGCCACCATGAAGCACAAGGAAACTCAGCTTCCAAGCGAATCAAATTTATTTAGTCTCCAAAACCTATTATCTCTATCCATTAATTTTTGGGAATTTTTGCTTTTTCCCTCCCTCTTTCCCTTGAACACAATGACAGCAATGGCAAATCATATCTGAGTAACACTGACATACAGTTGGGAAAAAAAAGTATTTAGTCAGCCACCAATTGTGCACGTTCTCCCACTTAAAAATATGAGAGAGGCCTGTAATTGATATCATAGGTAGACCTCAACTATGAGAGACAAAATCAGAGAACAAATCCAGAAAATCACATTGTCTGATTTTTAAAGAATTTATTTGCAAATTATGGTAGAAAATAAGTATTTGGTCAATAAGAAAAGTTCATCTCAATACTTTGCTATATATCCTTTGTTGGTAATGACAAGGTTGGCACACACTGTTGCTGGTGTGCTGGCCCATTCCTCCATGCAGATCTCCTCTAGAGCAGTGATGTTTTGGGGCTGTCGCTGGGCAACACAGACTTTCAACTCACTCCAACGGTTTTCTGTGGGGTTGAGATCTGGAGACTGGCTAGGCCACTCCAGGACCTTGAAATGCTTCTTATGAAGCCACTCCTTTGTTGCCCTGATGGTGTGCTTGGGATCATTGTCATGCTGAAAGACCCAACCACGTTTCATCTTCAATGCCCTTGCAGGAGGTTTGCACTCAAAATCTCACGATGCATGGCCCCATTCAGTCTTTCATGTACACGGATCAGTCATCCTGGTCTCTTTGCAGAGAAACAGCCCCAAAGCATGATGTTGCCACCCCAATGCTTCACCGTAGGTATGGTGTTCTTTGGGTGCAACTCAGTATTCACTGTCCTCCAAACACGACAAGTTGTGTTTCTACCAATTCTCCCAATACTCTTCTGGAACATCCAAATGCTCTCTAGCAAACTTCAGATGGGCCCGGATATGTACTGGCTTAAGCAGGGAGACATGTCTGGCACTGCAGGATCTGAGTCCCTGGCGGCGTAGTGTGTTACTGACGGTAGCCTTTATTATGTTGGTCCCAGCTTTCTGCAGGTCATTCACTAGGTCCCCCGTGTGGTTCTGGGATTTTTGCTCACAGTTCTTGTGATCATTTTGACCCCACAGGGTGAGATCTTGCGTGGAGCCCCTGATCGTGGGAGATTATCAGTGTTCTTGTATGTATTTTCTAATTATTGCTCCCACAGTTTATTTCTTCACACCAAGCTACTTGCCTATTGCAGATTCAGTCTTCCCAGCCTGGTGCAGGTCTACAATTTTGTTTCTGGTGTCCTTCAACAGC
Organism: Rhinella marina; assembly: GCA_900303285.1. Taxonomy (NCBI): domain Eukaryota; kingdom Metazoa; phylum Chordata; class Amphibia; order Anura; family Bufonidae; genus Rhinella; species Rhinella marina. Next base: position 44,499 of record ONZH01007920.1, on the reverse strand, counting down.
TCTTTGGTCTTCACCATAGTGGAGTTTGGAGTGTGACTGTTTGAGGTTGTGGACAGGTGTCTTTTATACTGATAACAAACAGGTGCCATTACTACAGGTAATGAGTGGAGGACAGAGGAGCCTCTTAAAGAAGAAGTTACAGGTCTGTGAGAGCCAGAAATCTTGCTTGTTTGTAGGTGACCAAATATTTATTTTCCACCATAATTTGCAAATAAATTCTTTAAAAATCAGACAATGTGATTTTCTGGATTTGTTTTCTCATTTTGTCTCTCATAGTTGAGGTCTACCTATGATGTCAATTACAGGCCTCTCTCATCTTTTTAAGTGGGAGAACTTGCACAATTGGTGGCTGGCTAAATACTTTTCCCCCACTGTACATAGCTATTAAGGATCAGTGAACCAGTTCAAAACAAACTGGGTTTCTTACAAACGTTTTAAAAATATTTTCTGGCTTCCAAACCATTTTAGGTTTGTTTGGGATTAATCAAGTAAAATAGCATGTAGTGTCATTTTACTGCATATATTGGTGGGAAAAAGCACCAGGGAGGAAGATGAAGGATGCTGACATGACACTGAGAGGAATTGGGGGGGGGGGGGGGGTAGGACTTGACCTGATTCACTCCCAGGCTAACAGACAGCCTAAATGAACCAATCAGTACTTCAGCAGGTAGATAGATGCCCGAGTAGAATTAGCAGAACATCATTCTATGTTGAGCTGTGAATAAGAGTGGTTGGGTTTATGCAATGTCTGCCTGAAAACTGATCTTAGGGACAATGCACAGTCACAGTCAAGCTTCTGCTCTAGTATCAGGGACAGTGAAGATAAATGAAGAATCGTGTAGAATAAGGAAAGACAGGGAAAGCTGCCAAACAGGGATTGGGAACTGAGGAGCTGAGGCTTGGTGTGCCTGGCAGTGTCTTTTTACTGCAGTTACTGCCTTCTACACAGCTGCAGCTGCTGCAGAACCTCAAAAGCAGCTACTTGCAAGCACATTTTTTATATTTAACATTTTAAAATATGCAAGATAGTGGAGGATAATATCTGTGAGTGATTGTCTGATATGCTGTGTTGGTATATCTCCAAAGTTCTAATTCATTTTTTGGGGGAGGGTGAAGTTTAGGGAAATAACATATGTGTTTCTTTGTTTCTTACAATACAAAGGGTAGTGGACAGTATACATTTCTGAGTAATAATGTCACACACTAGGCATAAATCCATGTTGGTGCATCTCCAAGCAGTTTATATATATATATATATATATATATATATATATATATATGTATATATATATATATATATAATTTTATTTTTTTAAAGTTTGGAAAAACATAGCAAACTTGTGACTTACAGGACAATGGTAGCAATTGCAAACAGTTTACATTAAATCCTTGTGGGTGCATCTTCAGAAAGTTTAAGTGTTGTGTATGTGTGTGTGTGTGTGGGGGGGGTTTGACAATTTGAGTGAGAAAGCGTTTTTCTGTATCTGAATATTTTAACACGCAAAAAACACGAGGCCCAAATCTGTTAATTACATCAGTACTGCAGTATTTCTAAAGTCAAATGTCAGTAGCAGTGTTTTGAGTGTCTTTGGGGAGAGGGGGTGGATGGAACATGATGGTATGCAGGCTACTGCAGTGGCATAATGGTGGCAGAGGCATGATAAAGGCAGCAGTAGTGGCAAGAAGGTGGCTGTGGCATGATGGAGGCAGCAGCAGCATCAGCACAGAACATGATGACAGGAAGGTCGCAGCATTGGCCGAAAAAAGACATCTGTCCATCCAGTTCGGCCTGTTATCCTGCAAGTTGATCCAGAGGAAGGCACGAAAAAAGCCCTGTGAGGTAGAAGCAAATTCTCCCCACTTTAAGGGAACAAAATGCCTTCCCGACTCCAATCAGGCATCAGAATAACTCCCTGGATCAACGACCCCTCTCTAGTAACTATAACCTGTAATATTATTACTCTCCAGAAATACATCCAGGCCCCTCCTGAACTCTTTTAGTGAACTTACCATCACCACCTCCTCAGGCAGAGAGTTCCATAGTCTCACTGCTCTTACCGTAAAGAATCCTCTTCTATGTTTGTGTACAAACTCTCTTTCCTCCAGACGCAGAGGATGTCCCCTCGTCACAGTCCTGGGGATAAATAGATGATGGGAGAGATCTCTGTACTGACCCCTGATATATTTATACATAGTTATTACATCTCCCCTCAGTCGTCTTTTTATCTAAAGTGAATAACCCTAATTTTGATAATCTTTCTGGGTACTGTAGTCCACCCATTCCAGTTATTACTTTAGTTGCCCTCCTCTGAACCCTCTCCAGCTCTGCTATGTCTGTCTTGTTCGCAGGAGCCCAGAACTGTACACAGTCCTCCATGTGTGGTCTGACTAGTGATGTGTAAAGTGGCAGGACTATGTTCTCATCACCGCCATCTATGCCTCTTTTGATACAACCCATTATCTGATTGGCCTTGGCAGCAGCTGTCTGACACTGGTTTCTGCAGCTCAGTTTGCTGTTTACTAAAATTCCTAAGTCCTTTTCCATTACAATCCTGTTGATCTTGCACATGCTGTTTTTTGTGCCCAGCTTATGGGGAAAATCCCATATGGGAGTTGCTTGCACAGAGCTACAGGCACCTTAGCTCAGTTTAGCTGTGGCTTGTTTTGGGCCTAACCTACCCACAGTGTTAGCGGCATCACTAGATCCCAAAGCAGGGAGGTCGTCTGCTGTTTATTGCTGTCACAATTACCCTTCTGCACTGATGTTGCCTCCTCCTCAGCACCCAATCTGGCTTCCAAATCTGGTCCAGCACACAATTGTCACCTTCCTTGCTGCTTTTAAAAGACTGTAACATATCATGGTTTGTTCATTAGCCCTCCTCCCCTGCTCTGCATTTTCCCCGACTGCCACAGTTGCTGCCCCCACCACCAATGCCATGGCTACAGGTGCCACCATTACCACCAACATCAACACAGCTATGCATGGTTCTCAGCCTCCTCTCAAATAGTGACTGCTCTTAAACAGTTCATTATCAGAGAGACTATCTTGACTATGCTATAGGGAGTGGGGTTTTTTTGTCATTTCCTAGTAAAAAAGGAAGACATCACACTAGTAAGGGACAGTGAAGACAGAGAGGATTCCACTGCAAGCCTTCTCTGGTGCTACAAGGAGGAGGAGCAGAAGGAAAGCTGTGACCCCTAGTTCCACAGCACTGTGTCAGTGTGACTGAGAGGAGGAGTGAGCCATCCAATCCACAATCTCATCCTCTTTCTTCTCAACTATAATGTTGTGCCTTTCTGAAGCCAGCAGGGACAACTGTGGCTTACTACTACTACCATTACTACTACTATTACTTCTGACACTGCTGGCACTGGCACTGCTACTACCAACATTCTGTCTCTGTGTCTTTTGTTTGGAACCCTTCTATAGCCCTGATTTGTTTGGACCTCACAGATAATGTTGTGCACTACCCTGTCTATTGATGTAGTAATTACACATTTGCTGGTTTTAATAAATTCACCAATCCAAAAAAATAAATAAATAAAAAAAATAAAACTGCAATGGTGTGGAGATAAAAATAAATGTAATTGGTTGATTAAGGCCTGTCACCTAATATTACGTTATCACTTACAGATAATTTTGTGCACTACCCTGTGTATTTGTGTAGTGTTCACCTATATGCTAGTGTTACTAAATTGCACAACCACCTAAAAAATTGCAACTATAATATAAAGGCCTGACACTTAATATCACATTATCATGTCATTACAGATCATTTTGTGCAGTGCCCTGTGTATTGGTGTAGTGATCACATATATGCTGGTTTGTTTTGAACAACTGTCCCCAAAAAATGCAACAGTGTGGAAATAAATGAAAATGGATGATTGAGACCTGATGTTTAATATCATGTTATCACGTACAATCTTGTATGTTACCCTGTGTTTTGTGTAGTAATCATCTATATGCTGATTTAATTAAATTGAACAAGTCCCCCCCCCCAAAAGAAGATAATATAAAATAGAAAATAAAATATTTGAAACTGTGTGGAGAAAAAAATAATTAATTTTGTGTGGAGATGCCCTGACAAGGCATCCAAGCTAGTATTTCAGGTGTTTTCAATAAGATGTAAAATACTAGACAAATGGAACCATATGTTTTGTACATTTTTGTGCTTATATCAACCCTGTCCTCCCAAACAAACAAACAAACAAAAATTCTGTTAAAATTGGAAATAATAAGAGTAATCTTCTTGTAGGTAGCTACTTTTTAGGTTTGCAGATGTGGTTCTGCTAGGAGACAAAGCCAGCCTCAGCTTTCCCTGCCTCCCTATTCTACACACACAATTCTTCTTCATAATTTTTCTTCACTGTCCCTGGCAGGAGAATACAAGTTTGATTGTGATTTTTCACTCTCCCTGAGTGAAATACCCAATACCCAAACACCCTCTTTCACAGCCGAACACAGAATGGTGTTCTGCTAGGGTGCCTGTGCATTTTACTTGATTCATCTGAAATGAACCTAAAATGGTTCGGGTTGTCTGTCATCTAAAAAGTTCCAAAGTTCTTATGAGTTGGTTTATGAGCTGGTTAATTCATCATTAATCAGTCCCATCCTGCACATGTTATTAGGAGTCTGCACTTCCATCCAGCAGTAATTCTGCAGTTTATAATCTCCTCTTTACATTATAACCAGAAGAAGCTGCTGATCAGTGGAGATCTGCAGCCAGGAGCTCACATAGAATACAGGTTATATATTGGGAGGACTTGGTTCCTTCTTTAAGCCATTTGTACACAATATGGAGACGGTTCATATTTTACAATAGACTTGATGAAGAAACCAAGCGGATTAAGAAACAGGTTGTCCTTATACAGTCCAGGAGAAGAAATGTATAGAAGACTATGGTGAGATGTGCAGCCGTCCTACTGGAGGAGCAGCAGAGATTATACAGGGTTTATCCTGCACTGGAAGCTCCGCCGACAGCTGGATTTTACCTCTCTTCACAATCTACATATATCTATGTGTGTAATTATTATATTTCTACAGAGAAATATTTATATACTGATAGTGAAGATGACAGCACCATATACACAAACTGTTACTAATACTAATATCACTATCTGCTACAAGTACTAATAATAATGGACAATAATTCTGTACTTACATTAGATGTTTCCTTGGAAATACTTTTCATCTTCCTGTCATGAATACATCAATAAATAATGAAATACAGATTCTTCACAATACAGAGATATTGTGTGGGGAGATCAGACACATGGTGATATATATATATACACACACAGTAAAGGGAATGGACTGTAGAAAATTTTCACTATGACTTCATGTGTCTCCTGGGCTCCAGCTCACTGAGGAGGAAACTTCTGATAATTATTTGTCAAGAGATGAAGCAAAGTTTCTTCAGTAAAAAGTAACATTTTTCTTTTGAAGTCAAATGTAATTGATAGAGTTTAAGTTCTAGAAATATCTAATAGACAGGGTCAGATAGATGGCAGAGCAAAGCTGGCCATACACATGATGACACCTATATTTTTTCCAGACCCTTCTTTCCTCCTAAGACCTCTCTGTTCCACCCAGTTCTAACTATCCTCTATAGTGATGAGCGAACATGGCGGCGCTCGTGACCACATGGTGTTCGGCTGAAGCGCCATACTCGAGTCCCCTTCCCGCATGCTAATTAGTCAATTAGCGTGCGGGAAGGTACTGGCATTCACTGTAATGCCAGTAGCCATGTTAGCTACTGGCATTACAGTGATTTGCTGGCCGGGAACATGTCATCGGGTGCTATAAAGCACCCGGTGACATGTGACCGGCTCATACCGAGCCAGGGAGAGCTGCTGCAAGCAGGAACAGATAGTGTAGGGAGAGAAGCACGCTAGGCAGAGATAGAATTTGCTCAGAAAAGACCCAAAATCCCTTTTAATGGCTATTCTATCTTACTGGAAAACATTTTTTTTTATTTTGGGGGTGTTAAAAATAGTGCTAGGTGGCCTGCCATTAACGCCACCTGTGCAGCTGCTGCATGCTGTATGATACTCTCTGTATCAGGGGCGTAACTATAGGGGGTGCAGAGGTAGCAGTCGCTACCAGGCCCAGGAGCCTGAGGTGGCCCAAAGACCCTTGTGCCGCATAAGAAGACACACAAATCACTAAGGGAAGGGGGGCCCAAGCTGAACTCTTGCACCAGGGCCCATGAGCCTTTAGCTACGCCCCTGCTCTGTACACTATATACCTGACATCCTTTGCTATTATTTCTGCTGTTAAGCCCGCAGTACCTCTTTTGCGTCTCGCTGTATAACATTTGCGCAATGAGGCACATATAGTGTAGGAATAGGATTTGGCTAGGCAGGGCTAGTAGTTCTGTTCAAAAGACACAAAAGTCCATTGTTATATCTGGCTGCATTTTTTTTTATTTTGGGGCAAAAAGAACACAAGTGTGCCTGACACTAATACCACGAGCACAGTGTGTGTATTAGAACCTTTCAAAAGTCTATATACCTGACATCCATTGGCATTTTTTCTACCGTTAATTTAGGCCTCATTTCCTCATTTGAGGCTGCTTTATAACATTTGTGCATTCTAAATATTTGACATTCTGTGAAATTTTTCTGATCTACACTACTGTACTTGTGACAATGTTGCATATATACTATATAATATGCGCAAGGCGAGAAGAAAGGGACGGGGAAGTGGGCGTGCTGCTGATGGTGAATGCAGAGGCCATGGCTCTGGGTGCGGTGAAACTGTGCCTGCTGGCAGAGCCCAAGAAACAAAGTCATCCAAAACTCCTAGCTTCATGTCACAGTTTGCAGGGCGGCGCAAGACACAACTATTGTCGCCACACCAGTGCGAGCAGGTAGTCGGTTGGATTTCAGCTGATAATGCTTCCAGTCGTTTAAGCACCACCCTCTCTTCCACAAAGTCCAGTCTCAGTAGCCAAGAGTCTGGGCAACCGCATCCTCACCCTGATCCTCCTTCCTCCCACAATGAAGAGTCTGGGCAAAGAACTAATCCCACATTCGGATATTCCGAGGAGCTTTTTTCATCACCATTCCTTGGCTTGGGCCTCTCGCCAAGGCCGCTTGAAGTGGGACATGAGGAGATATTGTGCCTTGATTCCCAACCTATTGAGCAAACACAGTCTGAAGAAGATGACGATGGGTAACGGCAAGCGTCTCACGAGGTGCATGATGATGATGAGACACAGTTGCCAATAAGTCAAGGGCAACTAGTGCCTCAAGAGGTTGTTAATGAGGATGAGACACAGTTAAGTCAGATTCTTGTTAGTTCACCATGTCAGGAGGAGGAGCAGAGTGAGGATGTGGAAGAGGTGGTGCTGGACGACAAAATAGCTGACCCATCCTGGGAAGGTGGCAAGCCTAGCGAGGACAGCAGTACAGAGGGGGAGGGATCTACAGCACTGCAATAGGCTGGAAGAGGCAGTGGGGTGGCAAAAGGGAGAAGGCAGGCTATACCAACTAGGCCCGCAATGTTCCCCGGAGCAGCCCCTTGCGGCAATCTCCCTTGCCAAGGGTTAGGTGTTCCACAGTCTGGCGTTTTTTTGAGGAAAGTGCTGACGTTGTAATTTGTAACCTGTGCTGTACCAAGATGAGCAGGGGCGTAAACACCAGCAACCTGACCACCACCAGCATGATCCGCCACATGTCAGCAAAGCACCCTAAAAGGTGGGCAGAACGCCTGCATCCACGATCTATGTCTTCAGGTCACACCACTGCCTCCTCTTCCCCTCTGTTACCTGCTGTCCAAGATACAGGCCGAGATGCCTTCCGCCGCGCACCTGGACCTTCGCAGGAACCATCAGCCAGCACGTCCAGTTCAATGTCCCAGCGCAGCGTTCAAATGTCCTTACCCCAGGCATTTGAACGCAAGCGCAAATACCCTGCCACCCATCCACAGGCCATAGCTCTAAACGCGCAACTTTCCAAGTTGCTGGCCCTGGAAATGTTGCTGTTTAGAATGGTGGATACCGAGGCCTTTCACAGCCTGATGACGGCTGCTGTCCCTCATTACGCAGTCCCCAGCCTCCACATCAGCATAGATGTCTGACCTCTGTGAGGTGTTACGCAACTTTGATGAATCTACACAGATGGTGAGCGGCGATAATGCAATTATCAGCGTAACCATCCCATTTCTGTGTCTACTAAAAAGTTCGCTGCTCACAATAAAGGCCTACGCTCTGCATGTGGAAGAGGTGGAAATGGGGGAAGACCCTACACAAGGTGATAGCCAGACCACCCTCGATTCGTCTTCTTAGTGCCAATTGGAGGAGGAAGAGGAGGAGGAGCAGGAGACGGTTGCCACACCATGTTTACACCATCTCTTCGGCGTGGATGGGCTGAAGAGGAGGAAAAGGACGAGTAGGATATTGAGAGTCATGCTCCTGGTGGGTACAGCAGCAAAGCCTTGTCTGTTGGGACTCTGGCACACATGGCTGACTTCATGCTATGCTGCCTTTCCTGTGACCCTCACGTTATACACATGTTAGCCAACACCGATTACTGGTTGTTTACCCTTCTCGACCCCCACTACAAAGAGAACTTCTCTCATTCTGTGTTGGAGAGGACAAGTAAAATGTTGCAATACCAGAAGGCCCTTGTCGAAAAATTGCTCCAAAAATTTCTGACAACGCTGGCGGCAGAGTACGTAGTTCCTTGGCCACCCGAGGAGGGGAGACGAGGGGAACACACAGCAGTTCCAACAAAGGCAAGGCAACACTCTCCAAGGCCTGGGACAGTTTCATGACACCCCGCCAGCACCCTCACCCTGATGAGCGGCCTAGTGTGACAAGGAGGGAAAAGTTTTGGAAGATGGTAAAGGAGTACCTACCTGACCGTGTCAACGTCCTCAGCGATCCCTCTGTGCCGTATAATTATTGGGTGTCTAACACGTGGCACGAACGTCTGGACACGTGGCACGAACTGGCGCTCTATGCCTTGGGGGTGATGGCCTGCCCTGCCGCCAGCGTTTTGTCTGAGCGGGTATTTAGTGCCGCTGGGGGCATAATTACTGATAAGCGCATCCGCCGGTCAACTGACCGCCGGTCAATTATCAAAATGAACAAGGGCTGGATTGCCCCTGACTTCTCTACTCCACCAGAGGAAAGCGGCTTAACATGAAGGAACCTTAAATGTGGTTTTTAGGGTGTATTGAATACACTGTATTCCCATGTTCCCCTTCTTTCTCCAGGCTCTGTAACTCCACCTCTCATGAATATGGAACAATATGCAGTCTATAGCTGTGTTTAGGAAACAGCAGCATCTTGTAGCCAAACAGCAGAATGCCAGTCCATATATTTAACTTAATTTAAACAGTGTTCAGACAATGAGAGCTGTTTCCCCATATCATAGGTACATGAAATGAGTGGTCTGAGAGGATTAAAAAAAAAAAAAAAACAGGAGTATAGTGTTCATTTTAGGACATGGCCAGATATCATAGTCAAGTATCAGAATAATGTCAGTGTGAGGCAAAATACTCACCTTAAAACCTGACCCCTTATCCTGATTCTGACTGATTTGACTGATATTTAACTCTGACATCTGAGTTTGACTTTCATATCTTATCTTCTTCATAGGTCAGGGTAAAAGTCAAAATGAATTATAGATAGATTGTGTATTTGTATGTTAAATAACACAGCCAAAGAAGGTCTATAGCTGAACTTATAGTTATGTGTCTGAAATGCTGTAGGCCAGGGGTGCCCAACCTGTGGCTCTTTGCCTCTTCAAGTGTAGCTCTAGCGGGGGAGCAGGGAAGCAGTCCGGCAGGTGCTCTCTTCACCCCACACTCAGATCTCCTTTCCTGATCGGGCACCGTTGCTACTCTCCAGCTCCAGTTTGCTCTCCACTACATCCTGATATACACAGTGTCAGAACGTAGTACATGGAGATGCGCACTATGACCTGATCTGGGGATATGATCTGAGCATTGGGGATTTGATCTGAGCATGGGAGTCTAATCTGAGCATGGGGGTCTAATCTGAGCATAAGGGTCTAATCTAAGCATGGGGGGTCTAATCTGAGCATGGAGTGTGAGATCTGAGAATGGGGGGTCAGACATGAGCATAGGGGGGTCAGATTTGAGCACGAGGATTAGATCTGAGCATGGGGGGGTCTGGTCTGAGCATGAAGGTCAGACCTGAGCATAACGGGGGTCTGGTCTGCGCATTGGGGGATCTGACCTGAGCATGGGGGTCTGATCTGAGCATGGGAAGAGATTTGGGCATGGGAGGAGATCTGAGCATCGGGGAGGGGGACGAGCACTGAAGATCTGACACTGGGAGTCTGAGTTGTGTTGTCTGATCTGAGCATTTGGGGTCTTATTTTAGGGGTCTGATTTGGAAGTCTGATGAGGATTTGGAGGGTCAGATGAGGATTGGGCGTCTGACTTAGGAGTCTGAAGAGTCTGAATGAAAAATATTTGTTTTCTTATTTTTCTCTGCTAAAACCTAGGTGCATCCTATAGGGCGAAAAATGTGGTGACTCATATGTAAATGTATCGCTTTTTTCCCAGCTCTTTGTTTCTTCTCCACTGCATGACAACAGGGGCGGGGAGCGTGTTTAGTCTGAGCGCGGCCGACTTCCTCCCCATCCCCTTGTCGACAGGCAGGAGGAGCTTCTGAGCATGGCAGAGGGCCAGCGCTCAGCTATGAATATGTGTGCAATAGGTCACGTGACGCTGGCCACGTCATGTGACCTACCTCTGAGTGCTGGCAAGGAAGCCAGCACTTCCTGTGTTGGTTTAGGAATTAGGTCACGTGACACAGCCTCGTCACATGACCTACTTGGAGCCCCATTTAAACAGGCAACCTGCCAGCCACAGGTTGCCTGTGATTGGTATTTCATCCAGAGCATGTTACTACTGTGATTGCTACTTGTGAATTCACCTTGTGTACTCGACTACCCTCTCGTCTCTCCCCAGGTACTTTGTTTTCTCTCGGTTTGACCTCGGCTTGTTATCGGATTTGGCTTTTGGATTTCCCCTGTAGTTTGACATGTCCTCCAGGTTTGACTTCGGCTTGACGACTCTGAATTTCTGTATTGTGGATCTGTTTTTGTTTATGGCTTTCTCCTGTTATTGCCTTTCCTGTACGCCCCTGCACGTATCTAGGCTAGGGATTGCCACCCAGTTGTACGTCGTTGCCTAGGACAGATCATGCAAGAAGGCAGGGTCAGAGGTGGGGTTCTAGTCAGGGTTGCACTTACCCCCTGACGTGACAGAATATTAGTGGTCACTAAGGGGTCACCCTAGATAAGAGACAAATTCAAGTGATGCGTGATGTGTAACTCACTGCTCAGTTCTACAATGACTTTTAGGTTCATTGTAATTTTTGTATCTGTATGCTGAATCACATGGATGAAGAAAATCCCCAACTGATATCAAGTAAGCATATAGGTTAGTGGTAAGGCATTTTCCTCACATGCAGTGTTGTTGGGTTCAAAACCCCTTTCAATCTTTAATAAAAATAATGTTTTTAAAACCTGAATAAAAGACCTCAGTTCAATGATTAAGACATCGAGGCCAATTCTTTTCTCCATATATTGTATAATATATGCATCCAAAATGGTGCCAATAAATCATAGAAAACATATGTAAAAATGTCTGTATGCTTATATGTCTGAATTATGGTAATCTATTTTATTATCTGCAGTATTTTCTCTCCTTCCGATACTTTGAAGTGTTATTGTACTTTTCATAATTAGATTTGGTGTAATGGAGTTGTTGAATATTTTCCCGGAATCTGTTTTGAACACCTGGATGTAAAATATCAGGTGAGATGACATGTCCAGACTGTCACATTCCTCTATAAAATTATTTCTTCTGTGAACAGATGTACAAGGGAATAAAGGGAAATCTTCACATCGGTTCCACTTTCCATTTATTAAGGTTCACGTTTCATAGTTACATCAGATGAAAAGATGAGGAGTGGGTCAGCAGTTTAGGGTCACACAAAGGGTAAGGTGCACAGAAGACTTACAATTCCTAATTTTTTGGTCTTCTGAATACTTCTACCACTGTCCTGTAGAAGAAGATAATTAGATGCCATATAAATAAGAGCCATGTGTAAAAAGTCACTGTGGTTACAGCTAAAGTGGGAATTTATTGGCATGAAATAGAGAGGTGGACATACAAATGTTTAGATAGATAGACATGCAATGAGCCATCCCCCAGGGCCCTATCGCGTTTAGTGGTGTGGTGTGGCCTATCTGTGTCACGGTGCTCCTACTTGGGCACAGCGCGACCCCAACCTTTGGCTCCGAAGCAACAGCAAAGGGGGTTGAGTTTGTATATAAATAAATAACTTGAGCCCAGACCTTGAGATGAAGTTCAATGGCAGCTTTACTTGAATAAATGTTTCTACAAAACCGTTTTCAGGCGTTGTTTTGGTTCCAGCAGGCTTTAGAATAAACTGGCAGGCAAACTCAACTCTACTTTCTCTTTTTCTCTGCTGTACTTACAGACGAGCTTAAAGGAAGTCTGTTGCCTAATTTTCACCAATATAACTAAGAGCACTGCCCCACAGAAGATTGCATACAGTACACATGCCAAACATACCTATGTACTTTGTGCCTTTATTCCATGTCTAGTAAAAGCACTTTTTGCTGGAGAACAGCTCCCAAGTGCCCAGCTGAAAGTGAAAGTAAAAACAGCTTTCATTCCTGAATTGATTTCGAACAGCTATATCTTCTGAAATGGTGGATATAATATTGTGATTCTGGTATCGTTTGAAAGGTTGTAATGCCAGCTTTAAAACAAGGACATATTTCTAGCTGGTACCAATCCTAAGATATGAGCAGCTAAAACAGCTCTCCCCTCTTCAGTCTGGTTTGCTTTGGGCACTTGCTCCAGCAGAGCAGTTTTCCAGCAGAATAAAAGTGCTTTTCCTGGACATGGAATACAGACATAAAGTGCACACAGGTATACTTGGGATGTGTATGCAATCTCCTATGTGGCAGTGCTCTTAGTTATATTAAAAACGGGTCATAGACTCCCTTTAATGACTTTGATTTCTTCTTTCTGCTGCACTCAACTCTTTAGTCTGACTTAATTTTAGCTGAGGAATAGGTTAGTCTCCTGTCAGCTCCAACAAGTTTAAACTGGGATAATCTAGAACTGCCATCCCTCCTTCTGCTAGAAAGTAGGACTCTCCCATTTTTGCCCAAAGGGATGGAGGGGGGAGAATGAAATGGTGAGTTCCTTTATAGCTAAGATTGATCTCACAGAAACACTGCCACCTGCTGGTGAACCAGGCATATTGCATGTATAACAGTTATATAACAAGATTATAGATGCATATTTGTAGAGAGGACCTGGAACAAAATACATAGATTACATTTATGTTAGACTATTAAAGACATTAACAGGGTGCAGGAGTGGTAACAGCACTCTGGGGCGTGATAGATAGATAGATAGATAGATAGATAGATAGATAGATAGATAGATAGATAGATATACTAATAATATTAACCAAAGTATTGAGACACATACAGTACACATTCCACCTACAGGAGCTTTTATGACCTCCCATTCTACACCCATAGGCATATACATGGAGTTGGTACTCTCTTTGCTCTTCTGCGAAGGCTTTGTACAAGTTGTTGGAGTGTGTCTGTGGAGATCTTTGTCTATTTTGTTTCTTTTACCCACAAGAACATTTCTGATGTCTAAAACTGATGTTGGATGAGAGGGCCTGGCTCACAGTCTCTGTTCTAGTTCATCCATATGGTATTTAGTGGGGATGAGGTCAGGACTCTTTTAGTCAAGTGCCCCTTTAGTGCCCCATCCAGTAGTTTGCCCTCTTTAGTGCCCATTCCAGTAGTTTTTCCCCCTCAGTACTCCATCCAGTAGCTTTGCCCCCTTAGTGCCCCCAATCCAGTAAAAATCAAATACATACCACATGACCTCCTTTGCCCTGTGAGCCAAGAACACCCCGCTCTCCCCAACAGCAGGCATGATGTGATTATGTCATTACGCCTGCTGAGATGGAGATCGGGCAGACAGAGTCCCATCCTGTGAGCAGATATGATGTTTCAGTACATCATGCCTGTGCTGGAGAGCACAGGCTGCTTCACTATGGCCGTCAGCTATTAAAGGGGCACCCAGAAGCTGGATGAATCGTTCTGGTGACCAGTTGCCTGGAAAAGGAGACCATCTGGCACCCCCTTCAGGAATGCAGGGTAGTGTGGTCGCACAAGTCGCACATCCTAAAGGCCGGCCCTGGTGCTATCAAACTGTTATGTATTGTATTTTGTGCACTATGTCTGGTTTACCAGCAGGTGGCAGTGTGTCTGGCAGAAAGCTATAGGTAGATTGAAACTAACCATTCTATTACCTCACCATCCTTGGAGGAGTGGACTTGCCCATATCTTCCAAGGGGATTGGGTGTCTTGCCTGTTCATAGTTAGTTGAGTCTGAATTTTGGAAGAGGAGGTGCAGTACAGGACAGGGTCACAGTAAGCAATTTGCAGCCAGAGTCAAGTCAGTCCTAACCTAGGGGTTGTAAAAGAACCTGTTGGAGTCTACAAAAGACCTGAGACTAGGACGGAGATTTATCTTCCAACAAGACAATGATCCTAAACATAAAGCGAAATCTACAATGGAATGGTTCAAAAATAAAGGTATCCAAGTCTTAGAATGGCCAAGTCAAAGTCCAGACCTGAATCCAATTGATAATATGTGGAAAGAGCTGAAAACTGCTGTTCACAAACGTCTCCATCCAACCTCAAAGAGCTTGAGCTTTTTTTCAAGGAAGAATGGGCAAGAATTTCAGTCTCAAGATGTGCAAAACTGATAGAGACATCCCCCAAGAGACCGCAGCTGTAATCGCAGCAAAAGGTGGCGCAACAAAGTATTAATGCAAGGGGGCCGAATAATTTTGCACGCCCCACTTTTCAGTTTTATTATTACAAAAAAAGTTTAAATGATCCAATAAATTTTGTTCCACTTCACAATTGTGACCCACTGGTTGCTGATTCTTCACCAAAAATTTAAAATGTTATTTTTTTTTTGTTTGAAGCCTGAAATGTGGAAAAAGGTTGAAAAGTTCCAGGGGGCCGAATACTTTCGCAAGGCACTGTACTGTATATTTACAGTACTTGTACGTAAAGCGCAAGTAGCAGCACACCCTCAGCCCTAATGTTTTACACTGTCAGATCAGCAGCAGGCACTTGCCCCAAATAGATTCGTATGAGGTACGAATCTTTTGAAAAGTTCGACGAACATTCTGCAAAACAAATTTTGGATAATTCGCTCATCTCTATCAATAACCATTTCTTTTGGCACTCGCAAGGGTTCAGGAAAGGGATTTATTGATTCAGGGTCTGAATCTAACTTTATCGACCGTAGTTTAGCCTTGTCTCTTGGGGTACCAATATTACCTTTGAAAAATGAATTCTATTCATATTATTGCCATCGATTGTGTAGCCCTGATGTAACCTTGACTGTGAGTGCTTTGCATTCTGAAATTTGTCCTTTCCTGAAATTGAAAAATTTGCCAGTGCACATAATACTTGGTATGTCATGGTTCCAAATTCACAACCCAGTTGTTAATTGGTCAACAGGTGAACTGGAAAAATGGGGAATAAATTGTAATACCTGTTATATGCCTTTTATGAAAGGTGGGGTTACCGTTGATTTACTGATTCTTCAAAAATATATCAGTGATTTTGTCAATGTTTTTTCCATGTCTGAGACTGATTTCCTTCGCCCTTATAGACCTTATGATTGTGCTATTGACCTTATTCGAAGGATCCAAATATCCTAATGGTCGTATTTACAATCTATTTGCCCCAGAACATCAGTCTGTGTGGCACTACTTGAAGGAGAGTCTACACAAGGGTCATATGAGGCCCTCTGTGTCCCCTATGGGGGCAGCATTTTTCTATGTAGGCAAAAAGGATGGTGGGTTAAGACCTTGCATTTACTACAGGGAGTTGAATAAAATCACCATTAAAAACCGCTATCCCTTGCTTCTTATCCCAGATCTGTTTAACCAGGTACTGGGAGCATGTTGGTTCAATAAACTTGGAGGAGCCTATAATTTAATTAGAATTAAAGAAGGAGACGGTTGGAAGACGCCATTTAATACCCCTGAAGGTCATTGCGAGTATTTGGTAATGCCATTTGGGTAATGCGCCAGCGGTCTTACAGAATTTTGTTAATGACATTTTTAGGCAGTGCATTGGGAAATTAATGATCGCCTATTTAGAAAATATCCTTATTTACTCGCCTGACTGGGACTGGCATGTCTCACATACTAGACGGGTATTGGAAGTACTTCAAAAGAATCAATTATTCGTTAAAGGAGAGAAATGTATTTTTGGAGTTCAGGAAGTTGCATTTTTGGGTTATATCCTTACACCGCATTCCTTTAAGATGGATCCAGGTAAGGTGCAGCCCATTGTGGAGTGGGTGTGGCCTTCCTCCCTTAAAGCGCTACAACGCTTTTTAGGGTTTGCTAATTACTACCGGAAATTTATTAAAAATGTTTCTGTCATTGTTAAGCCGCTCACTGATCTTACTCGAAAAGGGGCTTGTCTGGTCCTCAGTGGCTGTAGAGGCATTTGAATCAATCAAGAAGTGCTTTATTGATGCTCCAGTCTTGGAACAACCATACCAAGAAAGACCTTTTGTAGTTGAAGTGGACGCCTCCGAGGATAGGGTAGGGGCAGTACTCTCTCAGGGGTCTTCCACTTTACCTAATCTTAAACCGTGTGCTTTCTTTTCACGTAAATTCTCTCCAGCAGAGAGTAATTACGATATCGGGAATCAAGAGTTGATTGCCATTAAATGGGCCTTTGAGGAATGGCGCCATTTTTTGGAAGGGGGATTTACATCGAGTTACGGTACTCACTGACCATAAAAATGTAATGTTTTTGGAATCTGCCAGAAATTTGAATCCCAGGCAGGCTAGATGGGCTTTGTTTTTTACTTGTTTTAATTTCTGTGTTACTTTCAGGCCAAGAAGTAAAAATATCAAGGCAGTTGCCTTATTCTGGAGTTTTCATGCCTTTCAGCCTCTTGACTCTCCTCCCAAACCCATTTTGATGGAAGATATTATTGTGGCTGCTGTTTCATCTGACCTGACAACCAAAACTTCTGCGGGACAACACCTGGCTCCACCTGAATCCCCTACAGATAAGTTGTTTGTCCCTGCTCATCTGCATTTCTGGCTTCTGGGTGACTGATATAGCAATAAAAAGGAAATGGGGAATTAAAACATAACTTTTACTACAAAGGTTAAAAATAATATACCCAAAAGCAAATAAGTAGTGATATATACACCAGGCAAACAGTAAATAAATAAAAAATAATGGGTTCATACCACCTCCTTGGTGTAACAATGGACTGGTATAATTTCTCTTTCTTTCTAAATGTAGGTGATGTTCTTCTGTCAACAGGTGGGTGCAGAAGTCCAGGCAGATACAAGTGAGGACCTTCCTATCTGTCCCTAGTAACAATAGCCCTATGGAAAAAATAGGGAGGGAAACTATAAGGCCCTGCCTGATCAAATTGGATCACCCGCCCCGACAGGGGCGACCCCGTCAGGAGCCTTTCCCTGACGCGACCCTGTCCCTAATCAAAATCCCTAACTCTAGTCCCACTCATGTTCCATTACTTCTAGGTGAGTGTCATCACTCTGCATTGGGCAGTCATCCTGGTATTAATGGTGTCCAATTCTATATATCCTATTGTGAGGTTTGTGCTAGGTCCAAGAATCCTAGGTCACGTCCGGTGGGTGAGTTGCATCCTCTACCCATTCCTAGTAGGCCTTGGTCTCACATTTCCATGGATTCATCACTGATTTGCCATGTTCTGAAGGCAAGACGGTTGTATGGGTGGATGTTGACTAGTTTAGTAAGATGTGTCACTTTATTCCCCTGTCAAAACTGCCTAATGCGAAAACATTGGCCTCCCTTTTCGTTGATCACATTGTTCGGTTACGTGACTTCTGGTAGGACATGCGCCAAACTGCTATCCACCGTAGGCCCATCCACCACTGCATTTACCCAGTGTGCAGTTAGGGAGATATAACTTCCCTATCCGTGTTTACTGGTTCATGTATCGGTAGTTATGTGGACCTGGCCACAGATGGTGTTGCACAGTGCACACCTGATTTTGTCTGCCACTTGCTTGTGCAGGGCAGGGAAGGGTCGCCTAGAAAATTAGTGGTGGCTGGGAACCACGTACTATGGGACAGCCACCGCCATAAGGTTTTTAAAAGTCTCTGTCGCCACCAGATGGAATGACAGCATTTCAAAGACCAGGAATTTTGAAATGCTGGCATTCAGGGCCATGCATCGTGGGTGGGTAGGGGGGTACTTCCTCATTCTCTTCAGTGTTTGGGGGATGGACAGCTGAACACTTCAATGGAACAGTGTGGACATACATGGTGACGGTGGGGATGTGCTGCCACATCCTCTGTTTCCAGGGAGGCAGGGACCAGTGTCACTCCATAGGGGGAGGAAGAGGCCGAGATAGCAACAGAAGAGGGAGCAAGAGGAGCCTGAGATTTTTTGTGGTTTTTCAGGTGTGTACTCCACTGCAGCTCATGCTTTGCATTTAGATGCCTGGTCATGTAGGTGGTGCTCAGGTTTAGAACATTCATGCCTCGCTTCAGGCTCTGATTGCACAGGGTGCAAACCACTTGTGTGTTGTCCTAAGTACATTGCCTGAAGAACTGCCACGGTGCTTTTACACCCTGCTCCCACTTTTGCTGTGCGGCTGGCACTGTGTGACTACAACCTCTTCCTCTGAACTGCACACATCATTTGCATGACCTTGATTTCATGTGGGGTCTAGGACCTCATCATCCTCCACATCATCTTCCAGCCACTTTTCTCCCTGCCGGCCTGCACAATCTCTTCTGGGGCAAGGCTAGGTGGAAACCCAGCCAGCAGAGTCATTAGAAAGCATAAGAGAGTGCTGCATGACTTGGGGCTCAGACTGCTTGGCTGATGTGCAAGGCAGTGAGGTGAAAGACAGATGCCCATGGGCTGCAGGTGATAACTCTGAGGTTTTGGCAGGGGACCGGAATGGGAGACAATTTGAAGGATTTAGAGGCACTGTCAGCCATCTAATCTACTACTGCCTCTACTTGTTCTGACCTCACCATTCGTACACTGGTATTCGGGCCTACAAAATGACTCTGAACGTCCTGTCGCCTATGTTTACCTGAGGAAGGTGTTTCATTTGGGCATGTAGCTGGCACAGATCAACTACGTCCTCTCCCTGCAACAGGAGCTCCACCAGCACCAGCAGCACCACAACCAGGGCCACATCCCTTATTTGATGCTTTCCTCATTCTTTGAGGTCACCCACCGAACTAACGGACAGATTGACTTTATTAATTTCCCTGTCACATATGCAGTACAGGCATGCCTCTCACCAAAAATGTGAATATGTCACCCACCAAACTAACAGATGGATTAGCTATATTAATTTTCCTGTCACATATGCAGTACAGGTGTACCTCTCACCAAAAACGGGAATATATCACCCACCGAACTAACAGATGGATTAAGTATATGCATTTTCCTGTCACTTATGCAGTACAGGTGTATCTCACACCAAAAATGGGAATATGTCACCCACCAAACTAACAGACGGATTAACTATTATATTTTCTGGGGTACAAAAGATGATGCATTGTACTCACAAAAAAATCACTATATATACTATAGGTCACCTACAGAATAAATAGCCAGATTCCTAACACTGTCCCTCACTTCTGCTGCCTGCTTACTGTCCCAGCACTATTCAGAGCTGATGGACGGTGCTACATATGATCCAGGCTATGTAGAGGCTGGGTCACATGATGCACTGGCCAATTACAGCCATGTCATTACAAGGCATGGCTGTGATGGCTTCTAAGTGCCCACAGCTTAAAAGCTTGCTGATAGTCTGGCTTGCAGCTTTTCAACAAGTTTTATCAAATGCCTGAATACCAAACCCAAACCTGAACTTTACCGGCAAAGTTCAAGCTCGTGTCTGGGTATCTGAACTCGCAAAGTTCGGGGCGGACCCCAACTTTACAGTTTGGGTTCGTTCAACGCTACAGGGGACAGCAGATGTGAAAACTACATCTCATGAATATATGAGCCCTGTGAGGGCTGAACTGGAGGAGGAGGACATTTATGCACAAGCAATGTATACAGAAACTAGTGTTTTTTCTGCACAGGTGACAATAGAGGAGGATCAGGAGGAGCTACACGGTGATGAGGAAAACAAGGCAGATGAACCATTTCCATTTTCCATTTCCCAATGTTTTGGGACCTCCTCAAATTACACCTCAGTCGAAGGGAGCTGTGTGTCCTTCCCATCATCTGATGCTCCTGCTCCTACTCCTTGTCACTGGGTCTGTTAAAGCGGTTGTCCAACTCTTTTAGCGATGGCCTATCCTCAGGGCAGCTCATCAATATTTTATTAACAGAGTGTGATATTAATGGCCTATTCTGAGCATGTCAAAACTTGTAAAGGAAAAGACAGTGTGTGAGGTCAGACGCTGAAGTTATAGAAGAGAGGACCTGGCTCAAATCTCCATTCTAGTTCATCCCAAAGGTGTTGGATGGGGATGCGGTCATGGCTTTGTGTGATCAGTCAAGTTCTTCCCACCAGACTCCACAACCATGACTTTATGGAGCTTGCTTTGTGCATGGGGCACAGTCATACTGAAACAGAAAAAGATCTTCCCAAAATTCTTCACACAAAATTTGAAAGCATGCAGTTGTCTAGAATGTCTTGATATACTGAGGAATTAAGATTTATCTTCAGTACTACTAAGTGGCCTAGACCACCCCATGGAATTATTCCTCCTCCAACAAACATTACAGTTGGCACAATGCATTCAGGCAGGTAATGTTCTCCTAGCATTCACCAAACCTAGAGTTGTCTGTCAGACCATCAGATACAGAAGTGTGATTGGTCACTCCACTCAACGTATTTCCATTGCTCGAGAGTCCAGTGGCGGTGTGCTTTACACCACTCCATTTGATATTTGGCATTGTGCCTGGTGATGTAAGGCTTGCATGCAGTTGCTTGACCATGAAAACCCATGCTATGAAGCTCCAAGCACAGCACAGTTTTTGTGCTGATGTTCAAGCCAGAGGAGGTTGGCTCTCTTCAGTTATGGAGTCAGGAGAGTATTAGTAACTTATATGCACTTTCTCCTCAGCACTCAGCTACATTCTCTGTAATTATGAGGTCTCCACTTTGTGGCTGAGTTGGTTTGGTTCTTACATGCTTCCACTATGAAATAATACCATAATGCTGTATGTCTGCGTGCTGAATGTTATACACTTCTGGTAATAGCAGACTGCATGATTCTGTGCTGGATTTTATACACTTGTGGCAATGGCACTGAATGAAAGATCTGAGTTCAATGATTAAGACATGGAGGCCAATACTTTTCTCCATATATTGTACACTACAGTATATGCATCCAAAATGCTGTCGATAAATCATATAAATCTACTGCAAAAATGTCTGTATGCTTATATGTCTGATTTACGGTAATCTCTTTTAATCCCTTTTTTCTCTCCTTTTGATACTTAGTCTTTGAAGTATAATTGTACTTTTCATATTCAGCAATGGTGTAATGGAGTTGTTGGATGTGATCCCAGGATCTGCTTTGAACACCTGGACGTGACATATCAGGTGAGAGCACGTGTCCAGACATTCCTCTATAACATTATTTCTTACGTCCCCAGATGTACAAGGAAATAAAGGGAAATATTCACATTTATTCCGCCTTCCAGTCTTTCAGGGTCAAATTTCATAGTTACATCAAATAAAAAGATGAGGAGCGGATCAGCAGTTTAGGGTCATACAAAGGGTCAGGTAAACCGAAGACTTAAAATTCCTGATTTTTTATTTGTCTTTTGTATATTCCGACCACTGTCCTGTAGAGGAAGGTTCAAATGCTGATAATTAGATGTCATATAAATGAGAGCCATATGTACAAAGTCACTGTGGTTACAGCTAAAGAGAGAATTTTTTGTCATTAGATAGAGAGGTGAACTTACAAATGGATATATAGGCATTAGATAGATAGATAGATAGATAGATAGATAGATAGATAGATAGATAGATAGATAGATAGATAAACGATTGACCAAAGAGAGATGCTTAGCACTTGTTGGCCCTTTTGCCTTCCCTCTGCGGTCTGGTGACTGTGGAGGCCAGGTCATCTGGCATAGCACCCCATCACTCTCCTTCTTGGTCATATAGCCCTTACACAGCCTGGAGGTGTGTTTGGGGTCATTGTCCTGTTGATAAATAAATGATGGTCCAACTAAACGCAAACTAGATGGAATAGCATGCCGCTGCAAGATGCTGTGGTAGCCATGCTGGTTCAGTATGCCTTCAATTTTGAATAAATCCCCAACAGTGTCACCAGCAAAGCACCCCCACACCATCACACCTACTCCTCCATGCTTCACGGTGGGAACCAGGCATGTAGAGTCCATCCGTTCACCTTTTCTGCATCGCACAAAGACATGGTGGTTGGAACCAAAGATCTCAAATTTGGACTCATCAGACCAAAGCAGAGATTTCCACTGGTCTAATGTCCATTCCTTGTGTTCTTTAGCCCAAACAAGTATCTTCTGCTTGTTGCCTGTCCTTAGCAGTGGTTTCCACCATGAAGGCCTGCTGCACACAGTCTCCTCTTAGCAGTTGTTGTAGAGATGTGTCTGCTGCTAGAACTCTGTGTGGCATTGACCTGGTCTCTAATCTGAGCTGCTGTTAACCTGTGATTTCTGAGGCTGGTGACTCAGATGAACTTATCCTCTGCAGCAGAGGTGACTCTTGGTCTTCCTTTCCTGGGGCGGTCCTCATGTGTGCCAGTTTCTTTGTAGCGCTTGATGGTTTTTGCGACTGCACTTGGGGATACTTTCAAAGTTTTCACAATTTTTCGGACTGACTGGCCTTCATTTCTTAAAGTAATGATGGCCACTTGTTTTTCTTTACTTAGCTGCTTTTTTCTTGCCATAATACAAATTCTAACAGTCTATTCAGTAGGACGATCAGCTGTGTATCCACCTGACTTCTGCCCAACACAACCCATGGTCCCAACCCCATTTATAAGGCAAGAAATCCCACTTATTAAACCTGACAGGGCACACCTGTGAAGTGAAAACCATCAGGTGACTACCTCTTGAAGCTCATCAAGAGAATGCCAAGAGTGTGCAAAGCAGTAATCTAAGCAAAAGGTGGCTACTTTGAAGAACCTAGAATATAAGACATATTTTCAGTTGTTTCACACTTTTTTGTTAAGTATATAATTCCACATGTGTTAATTAATAGTTTTGATGCCTTCAGTGTGAATCTACAATTATCATAGTCATGAAAATACAGAACACTCTTTGAATGAGAAGCTGTGTCCAAACTTTTGGTCTGTACTGTATATAACTTGGACCCCTTTAATGCAATATGCCTGGTTCACCAGCTGGTGGCAGCATATATGGAAGATCTATCCTTAGAATGGAACTGACCATTCAATTTTCCTTCTTTTGGGCAGAAGTGGGCTAGTCCTGTTTTCCTCCTAAAGGGAGGGGTGCAGTTCTAGTTTGTTTCAGTTGAGACTCCATAGTGGAGCTGAGAAGACATGAAAGAAGTAGCAGCCAGAGTAAATTGTTCTTCGACTGGAGCAGGAGCCACAAAAGCGAAGTAGCTTGTAGAGCACCTGGATTCCATGCTAATTTACCGTACTGACTGTCAGGAGGAGGACAACCGCCAAATGCACCCCAATCTAAGTATACCAGAACTGACCAAAAGTCCAGTAACCAGACCCAAGCAGAGTTTAGCACAGCATAGCGAAAGAAAGCAAAGTTATTAAGTGTGCCTGTCAGCCCAGCAGAGAAAGCAGATTTATCAAGTTTGCCTGCCAGTTTATGCCAAAGCCGGCTGGAACCAAGAGAAAGCCTGAATGTAAGAAAAGCTTTAATATTGCCTGGGATCAGGTTTACCCAAGTAAAACTGCTGTTAAAGTTTATCAAGGTCTCGACTCAAGTTATTCTTTATCTGCTAACTCAACCTTTCTCCTTTATTTTCTTTGGAGCCAAAGCCTGGGGTCCTGCTGTATCCAGGTATGAGTGCCGTGACACAGAAAGACTATTAAAGGCCGCTCCACACCACTCGGCATTCTGTTAAACCTGGGATGCGATAGGGCCCTCGGGGGTGGCGCATTGCATCAGACCACCAGATATAGAAGCGTGATGGGTCACTCCACAGAAGATGTATCCACTGATTCAGAGTCCAGTGGAGGTGTGCCTTACATCGCTTCATCCCATGTTTGGCATTATGCAGCTGCTCAACCATGGAAACCTATGCCATACAGCTCCTGGAAAAGTTTTCATGCTGATGTCAATAAGCCTGGGAGGTTTGGACTCTGCAATTATGGAGTCAGCAGAACGTTGGTGACTTTTATTCACTATGTTCTGTAGTACGTGCCTGATCCATCAGACTAGATAATTCTGGGTGTCACACCTAAACTTTGTGAATAGAGACCAGTTTCTTCTGGCCACCTGAACCAGTCACTATTCGGATGTTGCCACCCGCTTGATGCCACATATCTGCTGCCATGTGTTCCCTACTGCCACCCGACATATTGTGCTATTACTGCCACTGCTTTTGGCCCCCCACCCCCACCTCACCACTGGGGCACTCTGTTGACTCCTCATGCTGTTGCTACCCTCAACAATCTATGACAGGCCGCTATTGTCCCTATTTGGCCTTGTTAACATCACCATTTATTTTACCTTTCTTCTGATCTGTCACCTCATCCGACACCTCATGACGCACTACTCGCACTAAGTCCACACTCTCATAACCCACAGACTGCGAAAGTTCTAAATTTTAGGCATTGGGACAGAGCAACTGCTCAGGTAGCTGTTGAGTAGTGGTTTGTGTCTCTGGGTAGGGTCCTGAAAAGAATTCCTGTGAGTATGCCGGATCTGAATCCATATTTTCCATGGGGAGGGCAGGCTGGGGGGAAGGAGGTTGAGCTGGAGGAGGTCTATTCCCATGGCTAGCGTGGGTGGACTGCGTGGAAGACTGGGTGGTGGATAAATTACTGGACGTATTATCCGCTATCCACGTCATCACCAGCACGCACTGTTGTGGTTTCAATAGTGGTGTACCACGTGACCCTGTAAGTTGCAAGATAAAGTTAGAGAGCAAAAGTCTGCGGTGTTCCACTGCTCCCTCATCAGTAGGTACTGTGTCACCCTGCCCAGGACCACGGCCTCTGCCCCCCTACATCACTTGGACGCCCACGTCCTCGTCCTCGACCCTTAGCCCTTGGGTTCAACATTTCGTGTAATCACTAAACTGTAGAAGTAATATCTGAGGCCAAAAACTTATTCTCTAGACTGTGGCAAGTGTACCACACACCACAGAATTTTTCACTGGACTGTATTAAATGTATCTGAGAAAAAAAAAACATATTATCTTTACTACCGCTAGTGTACCGCACAACACACAATTTTTCACTGCACTGTAGGATATATGAATGAGAGAAAAAACGTATATTTTGTAGACTCCGGCTAGTGTGCAGCACACGACAGAATTTTGCACTGCACTGTAGGATATATGATTGAGAGAAAAAACGTATATTTTGTAGACTCCGGCTAGTCTGCAGCACACAACAGAATTTTGCACTGCACTGTAGGATATATGACTGAGAGAAAAAACATATATTTTGTAGACTCCGGCTAGTGTGCAGCACACGACAGAATTTTGCACTACAATGTAGGATATATGACTGAGAGAAAAAATGTATATTTTCCAGACTCCGGCTAGTGTGCAGCACACGACAGAATTATGTACTGCACTGTAGTATATATGACTGAGAGAAAAAACGTATATTTTCTAGACTCCGGCTAGTGTAACGCACACCACACAATTTTTCACTGGACTGTAGTATATATAAAAGTGATAGAAAAAAACAATTTTTTTTGACTGCGGCTACTGTACCGCACACCACAGAATTGTTCACTGAACAGTAGTCACCGCCATGCTGTGTCAGGCTAAATTTTTGAGTGTTTCAGCTGCTATGTTAGTCTAACCAAGCCACTCTGGGGTTCACCGCCAATCTGTAAACTGCAATCTCAGTCTTAACTAGTCATCCTGGGGTTCACCCCCATGCTGTAAACTGCAATCTCAGTGTGCGTGTTTGCCCGTCTGGGATGGGGAGAGATGGGCACTGTGCTGGGAGAACTTTGTGTATGCTGTAGACTACTGGGTGGGTGCGGAGAGGGAGACGCTTATGTCTGCGTCCTGGGGCGGGGGATAGGACAGCAGTGCCAGCATGAGCAGTGGTGTCACCCGCAGGTGGCGATGGACCTTCGTTGCACCTAGTTGGGTGCTTTACTAACATGTGATGGGTATTTGCCTCGCCTTTCTTGGTCTGGGTCAGCACAATTGTCTTGAGGGTCACCACCAGGCTGTTGGGCAGAATTTGGCGTAATGGTATAATTAGGCAGCCTCATAGGCATCCATGCATGCTGCACCTGCTGTTTCCTGTCCATTTCCGTGGTGTTTCCATCATTTTCTGAGGTTTCCAGGTTTTCACCCAGCCTTCCCTATGCAGAGCTTTGGTCCCCTGCAAAAAATGCTCGAGTCTCCCATTGACTTCAATGGGGTTCGTTACTCGAAACAAGCACCCGAGCATCGGGAACAATTTTACTCGAATAACGAGCATTTTAGTGCTCGCTCATCTCTAGTCATGGCTCACAATGTAAGTCAATAGGGACAGATCCGTTTTCTCAGACACAATAGAAAACGGATCCGTCCCCCATTGACTTTCAATGGAGTTCATGTTGGATCCGTCTTGGCTATTTAAAATATAATACAACCGGATCCATTCAGAAGGGATGCAGATGGTTGTATTATCATGACGGAAACATTTTTGCTGATCCATGACGGATCTAGCAAAAACACTGGTGTGAAAGTAGCCTTACCTGACAAATTCTTTCTTTACAACCTTCTTACCTAATAATTGTCATTGGTCCTTGGTTGAAAATTATCAATCACAATCAGATCTGGTGTATTCACTCTTTAGATGTCCTTCTTGTTATACAGGTCACAGTCTACACTACTGTGGCTACTATGGTTTCTATGATATTCTTTTTTTAAGTTAAAAATTTAATTTGTTACTTTCTGAATTCATTTATCTGTATTTCTGGAAAAAAATGATACAGCCACACATTAGACATATATAGATAAAAACGATACTGGATGCTTATTACATGATACGTTTATGAAATGCTTGCTGTATGGCTTTCTTAATATCTTTATTCCTCAGACTGTATATAATGGGGTTAATCAGTGGAGTACATACAGTATATAGCAGGGAGAGGATCTTATTACCAACCTGTGTTTGTCCACTTGTTGGTAGAACATAAACACCGAATATAGTCCAGTAATATATGGAGACCACAATGAGGTGGGAGCTACAGGTGGAGAAGGCTTTCTGTCTACCAGTACTGGATGAGATCCTTAAGACTGTTATAACAATATAAGTATAAGACATTACAATTATTGAGGTTGGGATTATTAGAGATGGAATGCTCAGAACATAAATCTCGAAGTAAACATTGAAGGTATCAGAACAGGCATGTGCCAGTAACGGGACAGGGTCACAGAATAAATGGTCAATGATATTTGACCCACAAAAATGTAATCCTAATAAACTTATGGTCATAAAGAATGAAAAGAAATTACCCAACAACCAACACATAGTGACTGATTTAGCACAAAATTGATTAGTTATGATGGAGGTGTAACGGAGGGGATTACAGATGGCCACATATCTGTCATAAGACATCACAGCGAGAAGAAGACATTCATATACATTTGTGTCAGCAAAAAAATAAAACTGAGTCATACAGCCAATAAAACTGATGGTTCCTCCGTTATTCAGTAGGATGTGGAGCAGGTTGGGGACAATATCTGTGATCAATAGGATGTCACTGATGGACAGCTGTGAGATGAAGAAGTACATTGGAGTGTGGAGGTTCTTGCTGGTGGACACCAGGATGATGATCAGGAGATTCACACATATTGAGGCTTGAAAAGCAGCAAGGAACAGAAGAAATAGAAGATTTCTCAAAAGTCTGCTGCCTTTAAATCCTAAGAGGAGAAACTCTGTGACAGCAGTCAGATTTGTCTGATAGAGAATAAGAAAGTAATGTAAAATTTCATATACATTAAGCTGTGATACATTAGACCAAATTAGTAATGATGAAACTGCCGTGTCCACTGGGTATGAACCATTCAGCCGTATGTGTTGAGCTTAAGTCTCTTACCATTGCAAGACTTCAATAATTAAAGGGGTTTTCTAATGATATAGTAAATTGGTGAAAGGCAGGCAGTGGTACGGTGGAGACCAGTGATTGGCTTGCAGTGGTCATCCGTTGTCATTGCGTTGCCGCTTCAGTTATTTTATACAATTTCCTGCCTTTGTTCCAAGTTGCTATGATCTTGAAAACCTCTCAATTATTGTGAACCTACAGTAACTAAATTACTATTAAGATTCCTCATTTTCCTTGCAGCCCTGATAAAATATTTATCACAGTGGTAGTCAACAATCAACTTGTAAGAAATGATCAGGGGTAGATTGGGAACCTAAAGTGGCTCTGGGAAAAAATATCTAAAAGTGGCCCCATATGGTAGGAGGGTTTAACAGGGTTTGACAGGAGGCAACCAAAGTAGTGGGCCATCAATACCATAGAGCAAAATACCACATACCACAGTGCGGCACAATATCTTGCCCCAAAAGCTTTCCATCCGAGTTGGCCATGGTGACCATTAACTCTCCTCCTCTTCCAGTTGTCTCTGATTAAGATATGGAGCAGGGTGCTTAGGAGGTGGGATGGGGGACATGGTGGAATTCAGGAGGGCATGTACAGGTTATATATTGGGGGGACTTGGTTCTTTCTTTAAGCCATTTGTACACAATATGGAGATGGTTCATATTTTACAATAGACTTGATGAAGAAACCAAGTGGATTAGGAAACAGGTTGTCCTTATACAGTCCAGGAGAAGAAATGTATAGAAGACTATGGTGAGATGTGCAGCCGTCCTACTGGAGGAGCAGCAGGTATTATACAGGGGTTATCTGCACTGGAAGCTCCACACTGTCTACATATATCTATGTGTGTAATTATTATATTTCCACAGGAATAGATTTCACATACATTAATGTACTAATAGTGAAGATGACAACATCATATTCACAAACTACTACTATTACTACTATACTACTAGTAATAATACTGTACACTGGTTCTGTACTTACATCAGATGTTTCGATTTTCTTGACATTATAATTATCTGCTGGTTCCTTGAAAATACTTTTCATTTCCCTTGTTTCATATATTAAAAAATAAATAAATAAATAAAACACAAATAAATTATGAAATGCAGATTCTTCTCAGTGCAGAGATCTTGTGTGAGGAGATCAGACACATGGTCATATATATATATACACATACAGTAAAGGGAATAGAGTGTAGAAAGTTTTCATCATGACCTCATGTATCTCCTGGGCTCCAGGAAACTTATAATAATTAGTTATCAAGAGATTAAACAAAGTTTCTTCAGTAAAAAGTTAAACTTTATTAGCTACTCTTCAGTTCAAGAAAAAAAAAAGTTAAAGAAAGTATAAGCTGCTGAAAATATCTGATAGGCAGGATCTGGTCAATGGCAGTAGAAAGCTGGTCATTCACATAATGACACCTATGGCCCTCTGTGTCCCGTCCATGTCTCCCAAACGTATTTTTATTAAAGTGAAGCAGCCAAATTACAAATACATACAGCGTAACAATATAACAATGATACAGAGCTTGTCAGTTCCATCTCCGTGCAAAAGGTTGAGAAGCAAAATTAAAGGAACATCTTATGTGTGACTATAAAAGAATACAAAACCAATAGAAACGAAAGAAAGGGGTAAGGGAAAAAGAGGGGGGGTTACTAATACTTCAGCTAAAGGGGCTGGAGACAGGAAATAATAAAAGCAAATTGGGAAGGAGCATAAGACAGTTACATGTACTCTCAGATAATGAGTGATAGGTCAATGTTACCAGAAATAAGGGGTTTTCTGGGATTTTTATACTGAAAACCTAACCTCAGAATAGATCATCATTCTTTTGGCATTTTTTTTTTCAGTGCGATCCTACTCCTTTGCACCAGTGACAGGGAAATATAATAATCAGTCTGGTAATTGTGTGGCTGAGACCTACCTATTTTTTAGGTGAAAAAATCTGTCACAGGGAAATATAATAGTTAATTAGCCGTTTAATTGGTTTGGTGAGAACTACTGTTTTTTCCATGACATGGATATACAATTGTTCATCTGTCAGTCAATATTGTGCGTGATTGTAACAAAATGAGGAGAACATCAACTAGGGGATGCGACCGTGGTGCTGCTGGTGTTGGTGGTGGAGCTCCTGTGGCAGGGAGAGGACATTGTCGATCATTGCCAGGTAAACGCCCAAATGAAACTCCTTCCTCTGGTGCATGCAGGCGACATGATGTTATGCCACATTTTGTAGGTTATAATATCGCTCTACGAATGGCCAGATGGTAGTAGATGTCTGACAGTGTCTCCAGTTCCTTCACATTGTCTTCGACCCGGTACACTGCTAAATGTGCAGAGTTGGCACCGGCGGTCCATGGACAACTGTTTTCCACCTCATCACCTTGCACATCAGCCAAGCAGTCTGAGCCCCAAGTCATGCAGCAGTCACTTATGCTTTTTGATGATTCTGCTGGTGGGGGTTCCTTGGGCCATCCAACTAGCCCTGCCCCAGAAGTGGAAGAGTTTGAGTACACTGATGCTCAACCATTTATGTTTGAGGATGAGAACAGGGGAGGATCACTGCAGAATGTCTCTGAAGATGATGACAGGTGCCAACTGCTGGAGCTTTCTGAAGTGTGCCTATGGTCCAGAAGGGCAGCAGTGAGGAGTGCGTGAAAGATGATGTGGAGGATGGTGAGGCCTGAAGAAAGGATAAATGTTCTAAACCTGACCACCACCTGCATGATCTGGCACCTATGCAGTTTGTGCATTCTTTTTGTTATTTTCCAAACTTTTGGGGCCTCCACAAATAAACAAAGAAATTAAAAAAAAAGGTTGGTGACCTCCTCCATCTCCTCTTCCTCTTCTGCCTCCACCACCAAATCCGCCTGCACCCCCACATCCGCCTCTTCTGTCTGAACCACCACGTATGCCTCCACCTCCACTGGGACCTCTTCCTACCTATCACACTTTGTGCATTCTTTTTGCCATGTACCAATGTTTGGTGGTCAACAGTTATCAACACCCCCGCCAAATAAATAAATAAATAAATAAGTTTAACCCCTTCAACCCCAGGCCTGTTTTCACCTTCATGCCCAGGCCATTTTTTGCAAATCTGACATGTGTCACTTTATGTGGTAATAACTTTGGAACGCTTTTACTTATCCAGGCCATTCTGAGATTGTTTTCTCGTCACATATTGTGCTTCACGACAGTAGTAAATTCGTGGCAAAATATTTCATTTTTATTTATAAAAAAAATACCAAATTTACAAAAAATGTGGAAAAATTAGCAAATTTCCAAATTTCAATTTCTCTACTTTCAAAATAAATACTAATACCTCCAAAAATAGTTATTATTTTACATTCCCCATATGTCTACTTTATGTTGGCATCATTTTATAAATGTCATTTTACTTTTTTCGGACGTTAGAGGGCTTAGAAGTTTAGAAGCCATTTTTCAAATTTTCACCAAATTTTCCAAAACCATTTTTTTAAGAACCAATTCAGATATAAAGTGATTTTGAGTGGCTTACGTAATGGAAACTACCCATAAATGACCCCATTTTACAAACTACACCCCTCAAATTATAAAAAACTGCTGTTACAAACTTTGTTAACCCTTGAGGTGTTCCACAAGAATTAAAGGAAAATGGAGGTGAAATTTCAAAATTTCACTTTTTTGGTAGATTATTCATGTTAATAATTTTATTCTTGCAACACAGCAAGGGATAACAGCAAACTAAACCTCAATATACATTGCTCTGATTCTGCAGTTTACAGAAATACCCCATATGTGGTGGTAAACGTCTCTATGGGTTTGTGGCAGTGGTCAGAAGGGACAGAGCGTCATACGGATTTTGGAGGCAGATTTTGCTAGAATACTTTTTAGGCACCAATTTATAATTGAGAGACCCTGACGTACCCCTACAGTGGAAATCCTCATAAAATGACCCCATTTTGGAAACTACACCCTTCAAAGAATATATTAAGGGGGGTACTGGCCACTTTGACCCCTTTTACGGAATTTATGGAATTTGGAAACACTTGGCTGTGAAAATGAAAAGATTAATTTGTTCCAATAAAATGTTGCTTTAGCCCCAAATTTTTTTATTTTCATAAGGGGTAACAGGAGAAAAGAACCCCATAATTTGTTACCCATTTTCTCCTGAATGCGGCAACACCCAATATGCGGTGGTAAACTGCTGTGCGGGCACATGGCAGTACTCAGAACAGAAGGAGTGCCATATGGAATTTGCAGAACAGATTTTGATGGATTGGTTTGCGGGAGCCATTAATTTTAATTTTTTTTAGTTATTGTCTTATTTGGGGGCTCATTTTTTGCAGGATGAGGTGACGTTTTTATTGGTACCATTTTGGGGTAAATAATAGAGATGAGCGAGTAGTGTTCGATCGAGTCGGTATTCGATCGAATACTACGCTATTCGGCATACTCGATTTCAATCGAGTATAACGGCGATGGCGCACTTAGAATTCGTTTCCCCTCCCACCTTCCCTGGCGCTCTTTTTCCACCAATCAACATGCAGGGGGGGTATGACAGGCACGCTGAGCACGCTGGCAGCGCGAAAACAGCGTCTACATGGATTGGCTGGAAAAACCATGTGACCTCGAATATTAAAAACTCAGCTCTTCCTGCTCGTACGCATATGCTGCGTGAACTTAGTCAGGGACAGAGGCTGGAGAAGGGACAGACAGGTTTTAGCAGTTGGACAGGCAGGAGCGTGATTAAAAGCCCTTATCAGGGCTACTATAGTGCACTACAGTGATAGCTTTACTACAAGATACACTTTACAGAGAACGGCTGCCGTATTCAGGGATAGCTGCTGGAGTAGGGACAGAGAGAGGCATTAGTGGTGTATTAGGTGCTCTGCTACATACCAAACTATATTTGGCACTACTGTTCAGCGTTCTTTTTGGCTGAAAAACCCTGTTATATAACTAGTGTGTATATGCACCATCTGATCTGGCAGTATACGGCTGTGAATTTTATTTTATTTTTTTAAATACAGTTTATTTGGCTCTAGTGTTCTGGGTTCTGTGTGCCTGCAATACCCTTTTTGTATACCAGGTGTAAATACCCACCGTCTGTTCAGTTAGTACACGGCTGTGTACCTTGAAATATACAATATCTAGGCCATTTAATTGGCCACTGTACTGTGCGTTCTCTTGCTAAATTATTTCACATACCTGGTGTAAATACCCACCGTCTGTTCAGTTACTACACGGCTGTGTACCTTGAAATATACAATATCTAGGCCTTTTAATAGGCCACTGTACTGTGCGTTCTCTTGCTAAATTATTTCACATACCTGGTGTAAATACCCACCGTCTGTTCAGTTACTACACGGCTGTGTACCTTGAAATATACAATATCTAGGCCTTTTAATTGGCCACTGTACTGTGCGTTCTCTTGCTAAATTATTTCACATACCTGGTGTAAATACCCACCGTCTGTTCAGTTACTACACGGCTGTGTACCTTGAAATATACAATATCTAGGCCTTTTAATTGGCCACTGTACTGTGCGTTCTCTTGCTAAATTATTTCACATACCTGGTGTAAATACCCACCGTCTGTTCAGTTACTACACGGCTGTGTACCTTGAAATATACAATATCTAGGCCTTTTAATTGGCCACTGTACTGTGCGTTCTCTTGCTAAATTATTTCACATACCTGGTGTAAATACCCACCGTCTGTTCAGTTACTACACGGCTGTGTACCTTGAAATATACAATATCTAGGCCTTTTAATTGGCCACTGTACTGTGCGTTCTCTTGCTAAATTATTTCACATACCTGGTGTAAATACCCACCGTCTGTTCAGTTACTACACGGCTGTGTACCTTGAAATATACAATATCTAGGCCTTTTAATAGGCCACTGTACTGTGCGTTCTCTTGCTAAATTATTTCACATACCTGGTGTAAATACCCACCGTCTGTTCAGTTACTACACGGCTGTGTACCTTGAAATATACAATATCTAGGCCTTTTAATTGGCCACTGTACTGTGCGTTCTCTTGCTAAATTATTTCACATACCTGGTGTAAATACCCACCGTCTGTTCAGTTACTACACGGCTGTGTACCTTGAAATATACAATATCTAGGCCTTTTAATAGGCCACTGTACTGTGCGTTCTCTTGCTAAATTATTTCACATACCTGGTGTAAATACCCACCGTCTGTTCAGTTACTACACGGCTGTGTACCTTGAAATATACAATATCTAGGCCATTTAATTGGCCACTGTACTGTGCGTTCTCTTGCTAAATTATTTCACATACCTGGTGTAAATACCCACCGTCTGTTCAGTTACTACACGGCTGTGTACCTTGAAATATACAATATCTAGGCCTTTTAATTGGCCACTGTACTGTGCGTTCTCTTGCTAAATTATTTCACATACCTGGTGTAAATACCCACCGTCTGTTCAGTTACTACACGGCTGTGTACCTTGAAATATACAATATCTAGGCCTTTTAATAGGCCACTGTACTGTGCGTTCTCTTGCTAAATTATTTCACATACCTGGTGTAAATACCCACCGTCTGTTCAGTTACTACACGGCTGTGTACCTTGAAATATACAATATCTAGGCCTTTTAATAGGCCACTGTACTGTGCGTTCTCTTGCTAAATTATTTCACATACCTGGTGTAAATACCCACCGTCTGTTCAGTTACTACACGGCTGTGTACCTTGAAATATACAATATCTAGGCCTTTTAATAGGCCACTGTACTGTGCGTTCTCTTGCTAAATTATTTCACATACCTGGTGTAAATACCCACCGTCTGTTCAGTTACTACACGGCTGTGTACCTTGAAATATACAATATCTAGGCCTTTTAATTGGCCACTGTACTGTGCGTTCTCTTGCTAAATTATTTCACATACCTGGTGTAAATACCCACCGTCTGTTCAGTTACTACACGGCTGTGTACCTTGAAATATACAATATCTAGGCCTTTTAATTGGCCACTGTACTGTGCGTTCTCTTGCTAAATTATTTCACATACCTGGTGTAAATACCCACCGTCTGTTCAGTTACTACACGGCTGTGTACCTTGAAATATACAATATCTAGGCCTTTTAATTGGCCACTGTACTGTGCGTTCTCTTGCTAAATTATTTCACATACCTGGTGTAAATACCCACCGTCTGTTCAGTTACTACACGGCTGTGTACCTTGAAATATACAATATCTAGGCCTTTTAATTGGCCACTGTACTGTGCGTTCTCTTGCTAAATTATTTCACATACCTGGTGTAAATACCCACCGTCTGTTCAGTTACTACACGGCTGTGTACCTTGAAATATACAATATCTAGGCCTTTTAATTGGCCACTGTACTGTGCGTTCTCTTGCTAAATTATTTCACATACCTGGTGTAAATACCCACCGTCTGTTCAGTTACTACACGGCTGTGTACCTTGAAATATACAATATCTAGGCCTTTTAATTGGCCACTGTACTGTGCGTTCTCTTGCTAAATTATTTCACATACCTGGTGTAAATACCCACCGTCTGTTCAGTTACTACACGGCTGTGTACCTTGAAATATACAATATCTAGGCCTTTTAATTGGCCACTGTACTGTGCGTTCTCTTGCTAAATTATTTCACATACCTGGTGTAAATACCCACCGTCTGTTCAGTTACTACACGGCTGTGTACCTTGAAATATACAATATCTAGGCCTTTTAATTGGCCACTGTACTGTGCGTTCTCTTGCTAAATTATTTCACATACCTGGTGTAAATACCCACCGTCTGTTCAGTTACTACACGGCTGTGTACCTTGAAATATACAATATCTAGGCCTTTTAATAGGCCACTGTACTGTGCGTTCTCTTGCTAAATTATTTCACATACCTGGTGTAAATACCCACCGTCTGTTCAGTTACTACACGGCTGTGTACCTTGAAATATACAATATCTAGGCCTTTTAATTGGCCACTGTACTGTGCGTTCTCTTGCTAAATTATTTCACATACCTGGTGTAAATACCCACCGTCTGTTCAGTTACTACACGGCTGTGTACCTTGAAATATACAATATCTAGGCCTTTTAATTGGCCACTGTACTGTGCGTTCTCTTGCTAAATTATTTCACATACCTGGTGTAAATACCCACCGTCTGTTCAGTTACTACACGGCTGTGTACCTTGAAATATACAATATCTAGGCCTTTTAATTGGCCACTGTACTGTGCGTTCTCTTGCTAAATTATTTCACATACCTGGTGTAAATACCCACCGTCTGTTCAGTTACTACACGGCTGTGTACCTTGAAATATACAATATCTAGGCCTTTTAATTGGCCACTGTACTGTGCGTTCTCTTGCTAAATTATTTCACATACCTGGTGTAAATACCCACCGTCTGTTCAGTTACTACACGGCTGTGTACCTTGAAATATACAATATCTAGGCCTTTTAATTGGCCACTGTACTGTGCGTTCTCTTGCTAAATTATTTCACATACCTGGTGTAAATACCCACCGTCTGTTCAGTTACTACACGGCTGTGTACCTTGAAATATACAATATCTAGGCCTTTTAATTGGCCACTGTACTGTGCGTTCTCTTGCTAAATTATTTCACATACCTGGTGTAAATACCCACCGTCTGTTCAGTTACTACACGGCTGTGTACCTTGAAATATACAATATCTAGGCCATTTAATTGGCCACTGTACTGTGCGTTCTCTTGCTAAATTATTTCACATACCTGGTGTAAATACCCACCGTCTGTTCAGTTACTACACGGCTGTGTACCTTGAAATATACAATATCTAGGCCTTTTAATTGGCCACTGTACTGTGCGTTCTCTTGCTAAATTATTTCACATACCTGGTGTAAATACCCACCGTCTGTTCAGTTACTACACGGCTGTGTACCTTGAAATATACAATATCTAGGCCTTTTAATTGGCCACTGTACTGTGCGTTCTCTTGCTAAATTATTTCACATACCTGGTGTAAATACCCACCGTCTGTTCAGTTACTACACGGCTGTGTACCTTGAAATATACAATATCTAGGCCTTTTAATTGGCCACTGTACTGTGCGTTCTCTTGCTAAATTATTTCACATACCTGGTGTAAATACCCACCGTCTGTTCAGTTACTACACGGCTGTGTACCTTGAAATATACAATATCTAGGCCTTTTAATTGGCCACTGTACTGTGCGTTCTCTTGCTAAATTATTTCACATACCTAATTATATACCCAAATATTGTATTTGCAACCAAAAAAAAATAAAATGCGGAGGGGGGCTAGCGGAATCGGACGTGGACGAGGACGGGGGCGCGGAAATGCTGTTGGTGGCCTTGTTGAAGCCAGTGGGGATACAATGCGTGCTGGTGAGGGTCAGCCAGGATCACACTTATCCAGAATCCCTGCCTTTATGGGACAGTTAAGCAGGGGGCGAGTTACACCGCTGTTGAGGCCTGAGCAGGTTGAACAGGTGGTGCAATGGATAGCCGATAGCGCTTCCACACAGTTGTCCACCAGCCAGTCATCCACACAGTCTCACTCTGACCCTCCTTCCTCCACACCTGGCCAACAGAGTCATCCCACCCTTGACCCCTCCCAGGAGCTCTTTTCGGGTCCTTTTTCAGATGTGCCGGAAGAATCCCAGGAGCTAGCAGAGGAATTTGTTTGTAGTGATGCCCAAACACTTGAGTTTTCGCCATCTCCTGCTGATGTGGACCCTGAACCAGCATCTGTTATCATGAGCGATGATGATGATGAGACGCAGTTGCCATCAAGGGAGGCTGTTGGAATGTCCAGTGGGCAGGAGGAGGAGCAGAGTGAGGAAGAGGAGGTGGTGGATGACGAAATGACCGACCCCACTTGGCCAGGGGTGATGTCCAGCGGGGAAAGCAGTGGAGAGGTGGTGGTCTGCGCAGCACCGAAAAAGGCAGCAAGAGGCAGAGGGATGTCCACAGGCAGAGGGATGTCCACAGGCAGAGGGATGTCCAGAGGCAGAGGGATGTCCAGAGGCAGAGGGATGTCCACAGGCAGAGGGATGTCCAGAGGCAGAGGACAGTCCAGACAGAGTAGTGAGGCCACAGCCAGCACGGCCGAAGCTGTTCCCGGCAGCGGGCAGTCGCGTGAAGCTCCCCCATCGAGGCCTCGTACTTCTGTGGTGTGGAGATTTTTTAATGTTTGTGCGGATGACAAACTGAGCGCGGTTTGCACACTCTGCCACTCAAAACTGAGTAGGGGCTCTGAGAAGAGCAATCTGACCACCTCAGGCATGCGGCGTCACTTGGAAGTCAAGCACTGGGCTGAGTGGGAGAGAG
Organism: Rhinella marina; assembly: GCA_900303285.1. Classification (NCBI taxonomy): domain Eukaryota; kingdom Metazoa; phylum Chordata; class Amphibia; order Anura; family Bufonidae; genus Rhinella; species Rhinella marina. Next base: position 5,842 of record ONZH01007920.1, on the reverse strand, counting down.
CAAACGCAATACAACCTGCGCCCGGTCCTGCTGCCACTGCCTCTTCCCCTTTGTTGTGTGCTGCCACTGCGGTCCAGACCTCCAGCCAGGACACCTCCACATCTGCCTCTGCCTCGGCTACTTTGGGGCCTTCTCCTTCAGCCTCCCCTTCCCCCGCCTCTTCGCCTGCACCTTCACACTCCTCGTCCCATCAACTGTCCATCTCGCAGGCGTTCGACCGCAGGCGGAAGTACGCCTCGAGTCACCCCCAAGCCCAAGCCTTAAACTGCCACATCTCCAAACTGCTGGCCCTGGAGATGTTGCCGTTTAGGCTTGTGGAGACGCAGGCCTTCCGCGACCTGATGGCGGCTGCCGCACCTCGCTATTCCGTCCCTAGCCGCCACTACTTTTCCCGGAGTGCCGTCCCCGCCCTGCACCAGCACGTGTCGCGTAACATCAGGCGGGCCCTGAGGTACGCAGTCAGCGCAAAGGTCCACTTGACCACCGACTCGTGGACAAGCGCTTGCGGCCAGGGACGCTACATCTCTTTGACGGCACACTGGGTGAATGTAGTGGAAGCGGGGACGGGGTCGCAAACAGAGACGGCCTACCTACCACCCCCGCCCAAGATTGCCAGCATGGGTTCTGATAAACCCCCTCCTCCTCCTCCTCCTCCTCCTCCTGTGCCTTAACATCTCCCTCAGCCGCTAGCTGGAAGCGTTGCAGCACTGGCGCGGGGAGACGTCAGCAGGCGGTGCTAAAGCTCATCAGCTTGGGCGACAGGAAGCACAGCGCCCCAGAGGTGAGGGACGCCATATTGCAGCAGACGGAGATGTGGCTGTCGCCGCTGCAGCTAGGACCAGGCATGGTCGTGTGCGATAACGGCCGTAACCTGGTGGCGGCTCTGGAGCTTGCCGAACTCAATCACGTACCATGCCTGGCCCACGTTTTTAATCTGGTAGTCCAAAAATTTCTAAAGACTTACCCCAACCTGGCAGAGCTACTGGTGAAAGTGCGGCGCTTGTGCGCTCACTTTCGTAAGTCAACTGTAGCTGCTGCTAGCTTAAAAAAACTCCAGCAACGCCTCCATTTGCCTGAACATCGGCTGTTGTGCGACCTGCCGACTCGCTGGAATTCCACCTATTCCATGTTGGCCAGGGTGTGTGAGCAGCAGAGAGCATTGATGGAGTACCAGATTATGAATCCACGCGTGCCTCCAACTCAGCTCCCTCAGTTTGCCAACCACGAGTGGCCATGGATGGCAGACATATGCGATGTACTGCGTATCTTTGAGGAGTCCACCAAGAAGGTCAGCAGCGAGGACGCTATAGTGAGCGTAACCATCCCGCTCCTAGGCGTCCTTAAAGAATCGCTCATCGCAATAAGGGAGAACGCATTGCACGCAGAGGAGACGGGGGTAGGAGGAGACGCAACGGAGCTACACAGTCAGACCACACTTTTGTCTGCTTCACGGTGGCAGTTGCAGGAGGAGGAGGATGAGGAGGAGGACGACGTGGAGGTGGCTGTGGAAGAGGAGGAGGATGCTGGCGGCGAGGGTAGCAGTCAGGCTGTGTGCGTCCCATTGGTTCAGCGCGGATGGGGCGGAGAGGAGGCGGAAGAGGAAGAGGAGGAAATGGCAAGTGATCCTTCTGGTGGGGGCAGTGAGGTCATGCCTATTCAGAGTCTGGCACACATGGCTGACTTCATGCTGGGCTGCTTTTCCCGGGACACACGTGTTGTCCGGATAGTGGAGAACAAACTGTACTGGGTCTTCGCACTCCTGGACCCCCGGTATAAAGATAACGTCTCCTCTTTTATTCCGGTAGAGGAGAGGACGAATCGATTGCTGGAATACCAGAGGGAACTCGTGCAGAACATGATGGAGATTTTCCCACCCACCATCGCTGGCGGCAGAGAGGAGAGGGTCTCCCAGAGTCCCACAACATCCATCAGGCCCACAGCCACCAGGGGAACACTCTCCAAGGTGTGGGACACGTTCATGGCACCCCCTCGTGCAACTTCCATCACTGCGGGGCCCGCTATCAGCAGGAGGGACAAGTATCGGCGGATGTTGCGGGAGTACCTGGCAGACCGTACCCCTGTCCTCCCCGATCCCTCGGCGTCCTACACTTACTGGGTCTCCAAGTTGGACACGTGGCTGGAACTGTCCCTGTACGCCTTGGAGGTGCTTGCCTGCCCTGCCGCCAGCGTGCTATCAGAAAGGGTGTTCAGCGCAGCCGGGGGCATTATAACCGATAAGCGCAGCCGCCTGTCAACCGACAGTGCGGACAGGCTGACGCTAATCAAAATGAACAGCAAGTGGATTGACCCGGACTTTGCTTCTCCAACCGTGGAAAGCAGCCAAAAGTGAAGTGCCATCTGTATGAAGTGCCATTTCCTCCTCCACCTCCTCCTCCTCCTCCCTTAACCGCCGTAGAATTGCTCCGTAAATAAGAAAAATTTATAATTTATGGCTCACCTCTTGGGCTCCACAAAATGTTTAAGAGGTCCTCCCATCTGTTGGGCCTCCATATATTTTTTTAACAGGTCTCACCTTGTATGATATCTTGGGCCTGCCAAAATGTTTAAGAGGTCTCACCTCTTGGGCTCCACATAATTTTAGAGGTCTACACCTCTTGGGCTCACAAATTTTAAGAGGTCTCATATTTAAGAGGTTCACCTCTTGGCCTCACATAATTTAACAGGTCTCACCTCTTGGGCCTCACATAATTTTTAAAGGTCCACTCTTGGGCCTCCACATAATTTTTAACGGTCAAGAGTCTCACCTCTTGGCCTGCACAAAATTTTAAGAGGTTCACCTTGGCCTCCAAAATTTTTAAGAGTTCACCTCTTGGGCCTCCACAAATATTTTTTAACAGGTCTCACCTCTTGGGCCTCCACAAAATTTTAAAAGGTCCTCAACCTCTTGGGCCTCCACAAAATTTTAACAGGTCTCACCTCTTGGGCCTCCACAATAATTTTTAAGAGGTCTCACCTCTTGGGCCTCCACAATAATTTTTAAAGGTCTCACCTCTTGGGCTCCACAAAATTTTAAGAGGTCTCACTCTTGGGCCTCCACAAATTTTTAGAGGTCTCACCTCTTGGGCCTCACAAAATCTTTAAGAGGTCTCACCTCTTGGGCCTCCACAAAATGTTTAAGAGGTCTCACCTCTTGGGCCTCCACAAAATTTTAACAGGTCTCACCTCTTGGGCCTCCACAAAATCTTTAAGAGGTCTCACCCTCTTGGCCTCACATACTTTTAAGAGGTCTCACCTCTTGGCCTCCACAAAATTTTAAGAGGTCTCACCTCTTGGGCCTCAAAATTTTTAAGGCCTTTCCACTTTAAAGGTCCACCTCTTGGGCCTCCACATAATTTTAAGAGGTCTCACCTCTTGGGCCTGCACAAAATTTTAACAGGTCTCACCTCTTGGGCCTCCACAAAATGTTTAAGAGGTTCACCTCTTGGGCCTCCACAAAATTTTAAGAGGTCTCACCTCTTGGGCTCTCACAAAATCTTTAAGAGGTCTCACCTCTTGGGCCTCCACAAATTTTTAAAAGGTCTCACCTCTTGGGCCTCCACAAATTTAAAGGACCTTGGTAAAAAATTCAGGTCTCAACTCTTGGGCCTGCACAAAATCTTAAGGGTCTCATGTGGCCTCAAATCTTTAAGGTCTCACTCTTGGGCCTCCACAATTTTTAAGAGGTCTCACCTCTTGGGCCTGCACAAAATGTTTAAAGAGGTCTCACCTCTTGGCCTCCACAAAATCTTTAAGAGGTCTCACCTCTTGGGCCTCCACAAAATCTTTAAGAGGTCTCACCTCTTGGGCCTCACAAATTTTTAAAGGTCTCACCTCTTGGGCCTCCACAAAATGTTTAAGAGGTCTCACTCTTGGGCCTCCACAAAAATCTTTAAGAGGTCTCACCCTCTTGGCCTCCATAAAATCTTTAACAGGTCTCACCTCTTGGGCCTCCACAAAATTTTAAGAGGTCTCACCTCTTGGGCTCCACAAAATGTTTAAGAGTCTCACTCTTGGGCCTCCACAAAATTTTAAAGAGGTCTCACCTCTTGGGCCTCCACAAAATTTTAAGAGGTCTCACCTCTTGGCCTCCACAAAATCTTTAAGAGGTCACCTCTTGGGCCTCCACAAAATTTTACAGGTCTCACCTCTTGGGCCTCCACAAAATGTTTAAGAGGTTCTCACCTCTTGGGCCTCCACAAAATCTTTAAGAGGTCTCACCTCTTGGGCCTCCACATAATTTTTAAGAGGTCTCACCTCTTGGGCCTCCACAAAATTTTTAAGAGGCCTCTTGGGCCTCCACAAAATTTTTTAAGAGGTCTCACCTCTTGGGCCCTCCACAAAATCTTTAAGAGGTCTCACCTCTTGGGCCTCCACAAAATTTTAAGAGGTCTCACCTCTTGGGCCTCCACAAATTTTAACAGGTCTCACCTCTTGGGCCCCACAAATTTTTAAGAGGTCTCACCTCTTGGGCCTCCACAAATGTTTTAAGAGGTCTCACCTCTTGGGCCTCCACAAAATCTTTAACAGGTCTCACCTCTTGGGCCTCCACAAAATCTTTAAGACCTCTTGGGTCTCACCTCTTGGGGCCTCCACAAAAATGTTTAAAGAGTCTCACCTTTGGCCTCCACATAATTTTTAAGGTCTCACCTCTTGGGCCTCCACAAAATTTTTAATTTTTAAGAGGTCTCACCTCTTGGGCCTCCACAAAATCTTTAAGAGGTCTCACCTCTTGGGCCTCCACATAATTTTAAAGGTCTCACCTCTTGGGCCTCCACAAAATTTTTAAAGAGGTCTCACCTCTTGGGCCTCCACAAAATTTTAAGAGGTCTCACCTCTTGGGCCTCCACAAAAATTTTTAAAAGAGGTCTCACCTCTTTGGGCCTCCACCAAAATTTTAAAGGTCTCACCTCTTGGGCCTCCACATAATTTTTAAGAGGTCTCACCTCTTGGGCCTCCACAAAATTTTAGAGGTCTCACTCTTGGGCTCCACATAATTTTTAAGTCTCACCTCTTGGCCTCCACAAATTTTTTTAAGAGGTCTCACCTCTTGGGCCTCCACATAAATTTTAAGAGTTTCTCACCTCTGGCCTCCACACAATTTTTAAGACGTCTCACCTCTTGGGCCTCCACAAAATTTTCCATGAGCCTCTGGCCAGCCCACGGCCTCTTCCTGCCTTTTGCGGTCCTACGCATCCCTCAACATCCCCACTGCTTTACCTGCTAGACATGACACTGGGCCAGGTCGGGTCACTGACATCTCAAGCGCCAACAATTTGGGCATTTTAAGGCTTCTGCATGTGTTTGAGTTGTTTTTACATTTTAAAGAAGACATGTCTGACCACATTTCACACACACACACAATGACAATTAGGGGTGGGGTCTATTTGCTTTCCCCTTGCCTATGCCATCTGTGGTTGTCATAGGCAACGTGATTTTAAGGGGTGCAGAATTTCATCTTCTTTTTTGTCTAGTTTGGCTTGGGGTCCATGGCAATGTAGAGGAAAGAAGGTTTCCTTGTATGGTCTCACTTTACAGAGAGGTTAGATTGTCTTTGGAGTGTATTGTTGAGAGGCTGTGATAGTGGCGTAATAGTGCGACTTGGGCGCGTTATATGCACCCAGACATGCTTCCCCTGCTGTCCCAGTTGCATTCCAGCAGTGTTGGCATCCTTTTCTGAGGTTTCAGGGTGGACTTGGTGACCTCCAAGTGGTCGAATTGAGATTTCCAAGTGGCGAGCATTTTTTTCCCATAGACTTTAATGGGATTCGATATTCGGGTCGAATAGTCGAATTTCGCGGTCTATTCGAATCGAATTTCGAACTTTCGAATATTTCACTACTCG
>ONZH01007919.1:0-18848 GCA_900303285.1 Rhinella marina | reverse complement strand
TTCTCCCCAGCTAGATCCTCCACGGTCCAATCTCATGTGGAGACTTACTCACTGGAACTGTACAGTGAACCCTTCCCTGATGTGCTACCCGAGGAGATTCTCTGCCCCGATTCGCAAGAGCTGGTGCAGTCCTAGGGTGATGAGGGTAGGGATTTACCTGTGGCATCTGAGGAGGTGGTAGACGATGATGAGACACAGGTGTCAGGGGGTGAGGTAGTTGGCAGGGAATTAAGTCAGAGTGGGGACTCTGAGGGAGAGCTGGGTGATGATGAGGGGACAGATCCGACTTGGGTGGATCAGGCACACGAAGAAAGCGGTTCTGAGTGTCAGGCAACATCAGCACCACAACCGCTTGGGAGAGGCAGTGGGCTGGGCAGAGTGAGAAGCAGGGCCTGAGCTACTACTCCCCCAAGTATTCCCAGAGGTCAAGCTCCAGTGCGCAAAGCTCGATACTCTGTAGTTTGGGAGTATTTTATGGATGAAGAGGGAGATCGACGGGTAGCAGTGTGCAAACTGTGCCACACCAAGATTAGCAGGGGAGTCATCCAAAAGATCCTGACCACAAGTAGTGAAGAAACACCCCACTAAGTGGTTGGCACTCCAGTCAGCTGGTGAAGGTGACACTGCTGCTTCAGCCCCTGTGTCACATGCTGTCAGTGACCTAGTAGCCCCTGGCCAGGACGCTCCAGCCTCCAGCCCTGCAAGGACCCCTGAAACTCCATATCCCTCCCCCCCGCCTCCACTCATGTGTCCCAGCACAGTGTTCAGTTGTCACTACAGCAGACCTTTGAGCGCAAGCACAAGTACACAGCCGTCCACCCCCATGCACAAGCCTTAAACGTGCAGATCAGTAAACTGCTGAGCCTGGAGATGTTGCCGTATAGGCTTGTGGAAACGTAAGCTTTCCGCAACCTCATGGAGGTGGCAGCCCCCCGTACTCGGTCCCCAGCCGCCACTATTTTTCACGTGTTGCCATCCCCGCCCTACACTGCCACTTGTCGGATAACATCATCCGTGCCCTCAGCAACGCGGTTTGTGGGAAAGTCCACCTCACGAGTGTCACTAGCTCAATGCGCAGCATCACTGCGGTGGGGAAGCGTCAGCAGACCGTGCTGAAACTGCTTAGCTTGGGCGACAAGAGGCATATGGCTCAAGAGCTGTTAGAGGGCATCAGGGGGGAGATGACTGTGTGGCTTGCACCGCAGAACCTGCAACCAGGTCTGGTTGTTTGTAACAATGACACACACGTGCTATGCATGGCCCACGTACTAAACATAGTGGTCCAGCGGTTTCTTAAGACCTATCCCGAGCTTGCTGTGTTGCTCACTAAAGTGCACCGCATCTGTGCACATTTTAGGAAGTCCACCACAGATGCTGCCACCCTTAGGACAGTGCAACAGCGGTTACAACTCCCTGTTCACCGGCTGCTGTGTGACGTTCCCACACGTTGGAATTCAACTTTGCAAATGATAGCCAGGGTGTACCAGCAGCGAAGGGCAATAGTAGACTGCCAGCTGACATTGTCCCGGAGAGGTGGTAGTCATGCCAGTCAGCTTCCTCAGGTGTATAATGAGGAGTGGACATGGATGGCTGGCATCTGCCAGGTCTTAGGCCCCTTTGAGGAGGCAACACATATGGTTAGCGGCGATGCGGACATCATCAGCGTCACTATCCCGCTGCTGTGTCTCCTCCAAAAATCCTTAAAGAACTCTATATCAGAGGAATTATGCATGTCACAGGAGATGGGGGAAGACAGTCCGTTGTTTGCCAGCCCGAGCACCCTCACATCAGTTTCGCAGAGCGAATTACAGGAGGAGGAGGTAGAGGAGGAGGAGACTCTAGGCCACACTGCAGGGGGCGATTCGATGACGGCAGTTCAGCGGGTATGGGCTGAGGAGGAGGAATTGGAGGTGGAGGTAGGGGAGGAGGGGGAGATGGATAGTCAGTCGATTGAGGAGAGGGAAGTGTTGCGCTCTGGGACTGTACCTCACATGGCTGACTTTATGTTACGCTGCCTTTGTCGTGATCCTCATGTGAAGACCATTCTTGCCACCAATGATTACTGGGTGTTCAGCCTCCTAGACCCACGGTGTAAGGACAATTTCCCCACTCTAATTCCTGTGGAGGAAAGGACTACAAAGTTCAATTCATACCACAAGGCCCTGGTGCAAAAAACGCTACAAGCATTTCCATCTGACACCGCTAGCAACAGGGGACAGACTACAGTGGGCCAAGTAATAGGGGAGAGGAGGGGAAAAGGCAGCATGTCCAGCAAGGGCATGGGTACACTGGGTCAGGCCTTTGCCAAGTTTTTGTCACCCCAGCCAGAGTGTACCACCTGTCCACAGGTTAGGCAGAGTAGGGAGGAACTGTACCGCAATATGGTGAGTGAGTATGTCGCAGACCAGACCAGCGTCCTGAGCGATGACTCCAAGACATGCAATTATTGGCTTTTCAAGCTGGACAAATGGCCTGAACTGGCGCAGTACCCCTTGGAGGTGCTGGCAAGCCCTGCCGCTAGCGTACTGTCTGAAAGGGTCTTTAGTGTTGCTGGGGGGATAATCACAGACAAACCGACCCACCTGTCGACTGACAGCGCCGACAGGCTGACGTTCATCAAGATGAACAAGTCATGGATATCCCCCCACTTCTCTTCCCCACTGCAGGATAGCAGCTGAAGTCCATAAGAGCCCTTGTATCCTCCTCCTCTTCCTACTCCTCCGCCTCCTCTATCACAGTTGCTGACGACACAGTTTTAAGGAAGGCCAACTGGCTTTCTAAATGCAATTTTTACCCAGGGCAAACACCCTTTTTAACCACAATTTTTAAGGAAGGCCAACAGCCTCTTTAACAACAATTTTTAAGGAATGCCAACAGCCTCTTTTTTACCCAGGGCCAACAGCCTCTCTAACCACAATTTTTAAGAAAGGCCAACATCCTCTCTAAACTCAATTTTTACCCAGGGCAAACAGCCTCTCTAACCACAATTTTTAAGGAAGGTCAACAGGCTCTCTAAATGCAATTTTTACCCAAGTTTCTACTTCTTTCACTACCTTGATTTTAAAATTATTGTGATATGTCTGCTTCACTAACCACTTGGAGAACATAATGTGTACACAGTCTAGTTATCAATAGCATGTTGGGTGGCATGATGCTAGTGCTTGAAAATATTAAACTTCTGTGAATTAGGGGTTTGTACTTATGGGACACCCATACTGCGTGGTCTTCCCATGGTCCAGGGTAAAACTGCTCCCTGATGGTTGGAGCTACAAAAGATAGAACATAAATTTAGCTTATATTTTGAAGACAGAAGTTCCACCCATTACACTTTTTATTTTACCTACCTTCTAGCTCTGGAACTTGGGGTGGTGGAGTTGGAGGGGCAGGTGGGGTCCTCTCTCGCTGGAGTGGTGAAGAATGAGACCGGCTCCTCTGTGGTGCAGCAGCTGTCAAAAATCATTAAATAATGGCCTTACATTCAACTCTAATGAACAGTTGTAGCTACATGGGAATAGTTTGGGGCTGGAGGATCCCGTTCCTAACCACTAGTGCTCTTACTGCAGCTGCACTCCCACATAGCTTGGATGAAAAATAAATTAAATATGTTTTACACTTACTAGAGGCTGCAGGTAATTCAGGGGCTGTCCTGCCTCGACGGTGGTGACGCCGTCGTTGACGGTACTCTGCAACATAAAATAAATATAAAAATACTAACACATACTACTATGAAGATATTATGGGTGTGAGAGGGGGGCCATATCATATTTTTTTCTTCTAAAAAGGTATTTATAGCAATAGATAATGTTATCGTCGCAATAACTTTCTTAATATCGTTAACACGGTGCGGTAGGAATACTTTAGATATCGCCCACTGACAGTAGCTGCAGCATGGGCACGTCTTTGAGTCTGTGTGTAGGAGGAAGAAGCGCTAACTATGAAGGGGCATATATCTAAGGGTACTTTCTTTCACACTAATGCATTTGCCTGACACAAACGGGAGAACGGCCAGCACCATTAACAATAATGGGAGACGGCACTGATCCGGCCGCTAACAGGCAAGAACGCCGGGAATTGGCAGGACAAATACCACCGAACAGCCTGCTGGATCACCACCACATATGTGAAAGTAGCCTAAGGCAAATTACTAGGTAAGGGGTACGTATCTGAGAATACCTTCACTTGTTTGAGTGGAGTTAAAGAGGCATGGCCTAGCATGAAAGAAAATTGCTGCAGCGCACCACGCACGCCCACGTTGTCCTTCTATACGGTTTTCATTATTGGCACTGGTATATATACAATACAGTACACTAATTTTTTAACATGTTTTTACTTTTAAAATATTTTGTTACTCACCCTGTCGTATCTCTGCCCGGATCTGAGTAAGCCGCTCTGGGCAGTTTAATTTTAAATCGGACGATTTTCTTTGGATCTGGCCCGGGGTCCGCACACTGTGAAACTGATGGCACAGGCCTCGGATCACCTGCTTCACAACCTCTTTCTTCTGCCGATTGGGGTGTTGGTGTGTACCATCGTACTCCTGGCTGTCCATCTTCTGGACCAGATATTTCAGCTCTCCACAGCTAAAAGCACAGGAACGCCTGCTTGCCATCTTGCCAAATTGGATCTGCCTCTGAGGACTGTACACCGCGGCCTAGCGTCGTGCGTGCATTCGCAAGACTTGCAAGTGGTAATGGTTTCATTCTTGAATTCATACGCAACAGGGACCTGCACCTATATCCAGAACGGAGCGGGGAGCGCTGCGCCTGGAGGACCCCGGGTTTCCGGGGGTCTGGCCACCACCAGGCGCAGCTCCCTGCTGCGCTCATAGAAATGGATGGGAGCACAGCTCGCAAGCGCGGCCACCGCTCCCATTCATTTCTATGGAGCCGACGGAAGTAGCCGAGCCATCGCTCAGCTGTTTTCGGCGGCCCCATCGAAATAAATGGAGGGCGGCTGCGCATGCGCAGTGCGCCCTAATTCATTTCGGGGGCTCCGTTCTGGATATAGGTGCGGGTCCCAGCGGTGGGACCCGCACCTATACGACAATGGGGGCAAATCCTAGCAATATGCCCCCATTGTCTAAAATGAGAATAACCCTTTAACTACTGCAGCCACACACTGGCCTAAGCAGAGATGCCTGCAAGTATGACACAGTAATGCTGAGGCCAGTGATTAGCAGCAGTGGTCATGTGCATGTATAGCATGTCATCACTGCAGGTCAAGTACACAAAGAATGGAGGGGACTACTGAAACATCAGCACTAGAGGCACCGGCACCTAATGTTCCAACACGTGATGTCACGATGCTGGGAGCCCGGGTTCTGCTTCATCCAGTGCCAAGAGAGAGGTCCATCACATGTAAGTGGATGAGGTGAGTATACATTAATTCTGTAGATGGAATACAAGGAGTAACTATGTCCCTTGTATGTAGTGTTTCCTGTAATTATTTATAGACTTAATAGCAACGTGAATTAAAACCTCCAACAGAAAAGCCATGAAAAATGTGTGAGAAAGCAGCCTTAAGAAGAAGCTCAAGAAAGTCTTCCTAAAGCTACATTTATAAAGAAAAAAAAAACATTGTGGAATTATATTACAGTATCATTCTAATGTTTTTTGCCTGTCACTATATAAAAATCATAGAACAACCATATACAACTCCATAATTATAAAAATCCTCTTCACACTAATGTAACATCTGGCTACTGCAAAAAATGACTGAATGGGCAAAACACAAATAATAATGTCAATTGAGTTTCTTCCTTGTTTGGTTTTTGGAAAGGCCACCCAGATCCCCCAATATGGAGTAATTGTGTGCTTGGGACCAGGCCTCTAATATGCCAGTGTGTGGGGAGATTTCCAGACTCTAAAATATATGGAACTATTTTTTTAGCTTGCTGTTTGTTTTGTCAGGTTGAATTTTAGAGTAAATGCATCTAATTTGGCAGAATGTAAAGAAAACATATCATTAACAAGAGACTTTACATCAGCTTTTGTGATGTGATCACTGCAGTAAGGTGAACAGCGGTATCACAGCATGCAAAATGTTTCTGTCTGATATTATATTCCATCTCTACTACAAATAATACTGCGGCAAAATATCAGAAAAGCAACCAAATCACAAGTAACAAAATAACTATCATAAGCATGGTCACCCTTCAGCGGGGTGAAACAGTTCCTGTGCTCACCGCTGATTTAAAAAATTCTCAAAATAAATCAAAGTCTAAAAGCCAACACAAGTAACATTACCATGGAAACCTCCTATGCAAGATCTCAAACTCTCTTGAAAACATAGTATGAGTCATAAAACAGGGTTTCTTTTATCAAATATGTGCCTTAAAAAATATATTTTTTCCAGTCTATCTATCTATCTATCTATCTATCTATCTATCTGTCAGGGGCGTACATAGAAGTTGAGGGGCCCCATAGCGAATTGATGATCGAGCACCCCGATGTTCGGGTGCTCGGGTGCTCTGGCCGAACACTAGGTGGTGCTCGAGTGCTCAGCCGAGCACCTGAGCACAATGGAAGTCAATGGGAGAAGACTGGGCACCCCCTGCTCTGCAGAGGGGAGGGTGTCTGGTCGATAGGAAAACATCAGAAAATGGTGGAAACGCTGCAGAAATGGTTAGGGAACAGCATAGGGAGGATGTCTGGATGCATCTTGGACACCGAAGTCGCTGCTATTAACGATGATGTCCAATGACAAAAATACCCCCCCAAAACCCAAGATAACATCGATTTTAGAGGAAATATTGTTAGGAAACATATATTTACTTGTATGTAAAATGTTTTACACGGTCAGCTCAGCAGCAGACACTTGCCCCTAATGCTTTAGACATCAGATCAGCAGCAGACCCTCACCCCAAATGTTTTTGAGTGTCAGCAGCACTGAACGTCAACTTGTCAGGATTAGGACCAGAGTGAAGAAGTAACATAGTAGCATAGTAACATAGTTTATAAGGCTGAAAAAAGACATCTGTCCATCCAGTTCGGCCTATTATCCTGCAAGTTGATCCAGAGGAAGGCAAAAAACCCCTGTGAGGTAGAAGCCAATATTCCTCACTTTAAGGGAAAAAATTCCTTCCCGAAGAGGAAGTAGTGGACGATGAAATCACTGGCCCAACATGGGAAGGAGGCAAGCTGAGCGAGGACAGCAGTACAGAGAGGGAGGGATGGCAAAAGGGAGAAGGCAGGCCACTCCAACAAGTGTGGACGATAAAAGAATTGTGATTTGCAACCTGTGCCGTACCAAAATGAGCAGGGGCATGAACACTAGCAACCTGACCACCACCAGCATGATCTTCATGGCAGCAAAGCACCCTAATAGGTGGGCCAAAATCCTGGATCCACAATCGGTGTCTGCGGGTCACACCACTGCCTCCTTTTCCCTGTGTTACGTGCTAGCCAAGACGCAGGCCCAGATGCCTCCTGCCCTGCACCTGGACCCTCGCAAGCACCATCAGCGAGCACAACCACTACTGTGTCCCAGCGCAGCGTACAGCTGTCCATACCCCAGGCCTTTGAACGAAAGCGCAAATACCCAGCCACCCACCTACAGGCCATAGCACTAAATGCACACCTTTGCAAATTGCTGGCACTACTTCCATCAGGATTTCCGCCACCACCTAAATTAGCGGCTGCAACCTGTCCTTCTCCTCCACCACTTCCATCTAGGAATTCTCATCTTGCAGCACCAGTCAGGCTTCAGTCAGTAGCTGGAAGCAGTTTAGCACAGCGGTGGGGAAGCGGCAACAGGCTGTGCTGAAACTTATTTGCTTAGGTGACAAACAGCACACTCCCACAGTGCTATGGCAGGGTATAAGGGACCGGGCTGAGCTGTGGCTCTCGCCACTCAACCTACAACCAGGCGTGGTTGTGTCTGATAATGGCCACAACTTGGTGGTGGCTTTGGAGCTCGGCAAGCTCACACACATACTGTCACGCTTAGGTGTGAGGGGAAAACCACACAGAGAGTAGGAGGGAAAGAGGATTAGGCCTGGAAACTAAGGAAGGCAGATGGACAGGAAACCATGACTCTAATCCTGATTGACTACCAGTATGAATAGGCCTCAAATGTAGGTGAGTTCATACACAGGAACCTAAACCAAACTGACCCTATAGGACCCTGGAACTAATAACAGGAATAAGTCTACCTGTTCCTCCAACAAGAAGGATGAACAGCAGTCTCCCTCAGGCCAAACAACTGCTTCAACTTAGTGGTTCAGCAGTTTCTCAAAACCTACACCAATTTGCCTGAGCTGCTGGTGAAGGTGCCCATTTCCCAAAGTCACCTACAGCTTCTGCCAGTCTGGCAACGCTGCAGCAGCGCTTATACTTGTCAGCTCACTGACTGCTGTGCGACCTGAGCACGTGCTGGAACTCTACCTGCTCACAATAAAGACGGACAGCGCTGCATGTGGAAAAAGGTTCTGATAAGCGGCCTAGTGTCACAACTAGGAGGAAAAAGTTTGTTAAAATGTCAACATCCTCAGCGATCCCTCTGTGCCTTATAATTATTGGGTGTCTGAGCTGGACACGTGGCACGAACTGGCACTCTTTCGGAGCGATTATTTAGTGCTCTCAATAAAGACGAACAGCGCTGCATGTGGAAAAGGTTCTGATAAGCGGCCTAGTGTCATATCTAGGAGGGAAAAGTTTTGTAAAATTGTAAAGGATTATCTTGCTAACAATGTCAACTTTCTCAGCGATACCTCTGTGCCTTATGAATATTCGGAGTCTAAGCTGGACACATGGCACAAACTACGCCTTTGAGGAGCTGGCCTGCCCCGCCGCCAGCGTTTTTCGGAGCGGTTATTTAGTGCCGCTGGGGGCATAATAACTGCTAAGCGCATCTGCCAGTCAACTTAAAATTCTGACAAGTTGACGCTAATCAAAATGAACAAGGCCTGGATTGCCCCTGACTTCGCTACCCCACCAGAGGAAAGCGGCTGAACATAAAGGAACTTTAAATGTGGCTTTTAAGGTGTATTGAATACACTGCATTTCCATGAACCCCTTCCTCTTCTGGCCCTCTTCTTCCAGCATATCAAACTGTAAATATTTAAGAGGTTCACCAGCAGGTTCACCCCTAATTTTTTAACCTAAGAAAATTAACCTCACTCTGGTCTTCCTGACATGTTGACCTAACAAGAACCTGTCTTGCGCCGCCCTCCAAACTGAGACATGAAGCTAGGAGTTTTGGATGACTTTGTTTCTTGGGCTCTGCCAGCAGGCACAGTTTCACTGTGCCCAGAGCCATCGCCTCTGCGTTCACCAGCAGCAGCACGCCCACTTCCCCGTCCCTTTCTGCTCGTCTTGCGCATATTTTATAGTATATATGCAACTTAGTCACAAGTACAGTAGTGCAGATTTTTATTGTGTATGATCAGAAAAATTTCACCAAATGTCAAATATTTAGAATGCGCAAACATTATAGAGCAGCCGCAAATAAGGAACTGCGACCTAAATTAACGGTAGAAAAAATACCAACAGATGTCAGGTATATAGACTTTTGAAAGGTTCTAATACATACGCTGTGCACGTACTGGTAGTGTCAGGGCACACTTGCGTTCTTTTTGCCCCTAAAGAAAAAAAAATTGCAGCCAGATATAACAATGGACTTTTGTGTCTTTTGAATAGAAACACTAACCTTACCTAGCCAAATCCTATCCCTACAGTACAGGTCCCTCCTTGATCAAGTTGTACTGCGGATGCAGCTGAGGAACAGCGGCAATAATTAACGATAGAAAAAATAGCAACGGATGTCAGGTATATAGACTACAGAACAGTTCTAATGCATACTCTGTGCACGTGGTATTAGCGTCAGGCACACTTGCGTTCTTTTTGCCCCTAAAGAAAAAAAAATGCAGCCAGATATAACAATGGCGTTTTGTGTCTTTTGAATAGAAACACTAGCCATAGCTAGCCAAATCCTATCCCTACAGTATAGGTCCCTCCTTGCGCAAGTTGTACTGCAGACGCAGCTGAGGAACTGCAGCCTAAATTAACGGTAGAAAAAATACCAACGGAAGTCAGGTATATAGAGTTTTAAAAGGTTTTAATACACATGCTGTGCACGTGGTATTAGCGTTAGGCACACTTGCGTTCTTTTTGCCCCAAAAGAAAAAAAAATGCAGCCAGATATAACAATGGACTTTTGTGACTTTTAAACAGAAATACTAGCCCTGCCTAGTCAAATCCTATCCCTACACATGTCCCTCCTTGCACAAATGTTATACAGCAAAACGCAAAAGAGGTACTGCAGGCTTAAAAGCAGAAATAATAGTAAAGGATGTCAGGTATTAGTAGTATATAGAGAGTATCATACAGCATGCAGCAGCTGCACAGGTGGCGTTAATGGCAGGCCACCTAGCGCTTTTTTTAACACCCCCCAAAATAAAATAAAAAGTTGGCCAGCAAGATATAATAGCCCTTAAAAGGGCTTTTGGGTCTTTGAAACTGAAATTCTATCCCTGCCTAGTGTTCTTCTCTCCCTACACTATCTGTCCCTCCTTGCAGCAGCTCTACCTGCTTGGTATGATCCGGTCACGTCACCGGGTGCTTTATAGCACCCGGTGACGCGTTCCCGGCCAGTCAATCACTGTAACAATGTTACAATGAAGGCCAGCACCTTCCCGTACACTAATTGGCTAACTAGCGTGCGGGGAGGAGACTCGAGCATGGCGCTCGAGCACACGGCTGAACACCGCGCAGTCACGAGCGCAGCCATGTTCGGCCAAATACATTATTAACATGTTCTCTCATCACTAATATACACTCACCGGCCACTTTATTAGGTACACCTGTCCAACTGCTTGTTAACACTTAATTTCTAATCAGCCAATCACATGGCGGCAACTCAGTGCATTTAGGCATGTAGACATGGTCAAGACAATCTCCTGCAGTTCAAACCGAGCATCAGTATGGGGAAGAAAGGTGATTTGAGTGCCTTTGAACGTGGCATGGTTGTTGGTGCCACAAGGGCTGGTCTGAGTATTTCAGAAACTGCTGATCTACTGGGATTTTCACGCACAACCATCTCTAGGGTTTACAGAGAATGGTCCGAAAAAGAAAAAACATCCAGTGAGTGGCAGTTCTGTGGGCGGAAATGCCTTGTTGATGCCAGGTCAGAGGAGAATGGGCAGACTGGTTCGAGCTGATAGAAAGGCAACAGTGACTCAAATTGCCACTCGTTACAACCAAGGTAGGCAGAAGAGCATCTCTGAACGCACAGTACGTCGAAGTTTGAGGCAGATGGGCTACAGCAGCAGAAGACCACACCGGGTGCCACTCCTTTCAGCTAAGAACAGGAAACTGAGGCTACAATTTGCACAAGCTCATCGAAATTGGACAGTAGAAGATTGGAAAAACGTTGCCTGGTCTGATGAGTCTCGATTTCTGCTGCGACATTCGGATGGTAGGGTCAGAATTTGGCGTCAACAACATGAAAGCATGGATCCATCCTGCCTTGTATCAACGGTTCAAGCTGGTGGTGGTGGTGTCATGGTGTGGGGAATATTTTCTTGGCACTCTTTGGGCCCCTTGGTACCAATTGAGCATCGTTGCAACGCCACAGCCTACCTGAGTATTGTTGCTGACCATGTCCTTCCCTTTATGACCACAATGTACCCAACATCTGATGGCTACTTTCAGCAGGATAATGCGCCATGTCATAAAGCTGGAATCATCTCAGACTGGTTTCTTGAACATGACAATGAGTTCACTATACTCAAATGGCCTCCACAGTCACCAGATCTCAATCCAATAGAGCATCTTTGGGATGTGGTGGAACGGGAGATTCGCATCATGGATGTGCAGCCGACAAATCTGCGGCAACTGTGTGATGCCATCATGTCAATATGGACCAAAATCTCTGAGGAATGCTTCCAGCACCTTGTTGAATCTATGCCACGAAGAATTGAGGCAGTTCTGAAGGCAAAAGGGGGTCCAACCCGTTACTAGCATGGTGTACCTAATAAAGTGGCCGGTGAGTGTATATATACAGTACAGACCAAAAGTTTGGACACAACTTCTCATTCAAAGAGTTTTCGGTATTTTCATGACTATGAAAATTGTAGATTCACACTGAAGGCATCAAAACTTTGAATTAACACATGTGGAATTATATACTTAACAAAAAAGTGTGAAACAACTGTAAATATGTCTTATATTCTAGGTTCTTCAAAGTAGCCACCTTTTGCTTTGATTACTGCTTTGCACACTCTTGGCATTCTCTTGATGAGCTTCAAGAAGTAGTCACCTGAAATGGTTTTCACCTCACAGGTGTGCCCTGTCAGGTTTAACAAGTGGGATTTCTTGCCTTATAAATGGGGTTGGGACCATTAGTTGTGTTGGGCAGAAGTCAGGTGGATACACAGCTGATAGTCATACTGAATAGACTGTTAGAATTTGTATTATGGCAAGAAAAAAGCAGCTAAGTAAACAAAAACGAGTGGCCATCATTACTTTAAGAAATGAAGGTCAGTCATTCCGAAAAATTGGGAAAACTTTGAAAGTGTCCCCAAGTGCAGTCGCAAAAACCATCAAGCGCTACAAAGAAACTGGCTCACATGAGGACCGCCCCAGGAAAGGAAGACCAAGAGTCACCTCTGCTGCGGAGGATAAGTTCATCCGAGTCACCAGCATCAGAAATCGCAGGTTAACAGCAGCTCAGCAGACACATCTCTACAACAACTGTTAAGAGGAGACTGTGTGCAGCAGGCCTTCATGGTAAAATAGCTGCTAGGAAACCACTGCTAAGGACAGGCAACAAGCAGAAGAGACTTGTTAGGGCTAAAGAACACAAGGAATGGACATTAGACCAGTGGAAATCTGTGCTTTGGTCAGATGAGTCCAAATTTGAGATCTTTGGTTCCAACCACCGTGTCTTTGTGCGACACAGAAAAGGTGAACGGATGGACTCTACATGCCTGGTTCCCACCGTGAAGCATGGAGGAGGAGGTGTGATGGTGTGGGGGTGCTTTGCTGGTGACACTGTTGGGGATTTATTCAAAAGTAAAGGCATACTGAACCAGCATGGCTACCACAGCATCTTGCAGCGACATGCTATTCCATCCGGTTTGCGTTTAGTTGGACCATAATTTATTTATCAACAGGACAATGACCCCAAACACACCTCCAGGCTGTGTAAGGGCTATTTGACCAAGAAGGAGAGTGATGGGGTGCTACGCCAGATGACCTGGCCTCCACAGTCACCAGACCTGAACCCAATCGAGATGGTTTGGGGTGAGCAGGACCGCAGAGTGAAGGCAAAAGGGCCAACAAGTGCTAAGCATCTCTGGGAACTCCTTCAAGACTGTTGAAATACCATTTCAGGTGACTACCTCTTGAAGAGAATTCTCTCATCAAGAGAATGCCAAGAGTGTGCAAAGCAGTAATCAAAGCAAAAGGTGGCTACTTTGAAGAACCTAGAATATAAGACATATTTTCAGTTGTTTCACACTTTTTTGTTAAGTATATAACCAAAGCACAGTATATAACCAAAGCACAGATGCTATGTATATAGTATTAACCAAAGCACAGATTTCCACTGGTCTAATGTCCATTCCTTGTGTTCTTTAGCCCTAACAAGTCTCTTCTGCTTGTTGCCTGTCCTTAGCAGTGGTTTCCTAGCAGCTATTTTACCATGAAGGCCTGCTGCACACAGTCTCCTCTTAACAGTTGTTGTAGAGATGTGTCTGCTGCTAGAACTCTGTGTGGCATTGACCTGGTCTCTAATCTGAGCTGCTGTTAACCTGCCATTTCTGAGGCTGGTGACTCGGATGAACTTATCCTCCGCAGCAGAGGTGACTCTTGGTCTTCCTTTCCTGGGGCGGTCTTCATGTGAGCCAGTTTCTTTGTAGCGCTTGATGGTTTTTGCGACTGCACTTGGGGACACTTTCAAAGTTTTCCCAATTTTTCGGAATGACTGACCTTCATTTCTTAAAGTAATGATGGCCACTCGTTTTTGTTTACTTAGCTGCTTTTTTCTTGCCATAATACAAATTCTAACAGTCTATTCAGCAGGACTATCATTAGTCTATCCACCTGACTTCTGCCCAACACAACTTATGGTCCCAACCCCATTTATAACGCAAGAAATCCCACTTATTAAACCTGACAGGGCACACCTGTGAAGTGAAAACCATTTCAGGTGACTACCTCTTGAAGCTCATCAAGAGAATACCAAGTGTGCAAAGCAGTAATCAAAGCAAAAGGTGGCTACTTTGAAGAACCTAGAATATAAGACATATTTACACTTTTTTGTTAAGTATATAATTCCACATGTGTTAATTCATAGTTTTTATGCCTTCAGTGTGAATCTACCATTTTCAGTCATGAAAATACAGAAAACTCTGAATGAGAAGGTGTGTCCAAACTTTTGGTCTGTACTGTATATATATATATATATATATATACAGTCATGGCCAAAAGTTTTGAGAATGACACAAATATTATATTTTCACATGATCTGCTGCCCTCTGGTTTTTATGTGTGTTTGTCAGATGTTTTTATCACATACAGAAATATAATTGCAATCATATTATGAGTAACAAAAGCTTATATTGACAGTTAGAATGAGTTAATGCAGCAAGTCAATATTTGCAGTGTTGACCCTTCTTCTTCAGGACCTCTGCAACTCTCCCTGGCATGCTCTCAATCAACTTCTGGACCAAATCCTGACTGATAGCAGTCCATTCTTGCACAATCAATGCTTGCATTTTGTCAGAATTTGTAGGTTTTTGTTTGTCCACCCGTCTCTTGATGATTGACCACAAGTTCTCAATGGGATTAAGATCTGGGGAGTTTCCAGGACATGGACCCAAAATCTCTATGTTTTGTTCCCTGAGCCATTTAGTTATCACCTTTGCTTTATGGCAAGGTGCTCCATCATGCTGGAAAAGGCATTGTTGATCGCCAAACTGCTCTTGGACGGTTGGGAGAAGTTGCTCTCGGAGGACATTCTGGTACCATTCTTTATTCATGGCTGTGTTTTTAGGCAAGACTGTGAGAGAGCCGATTCCCTTGGCTGAGAAGCAACCCCACACATGAATGGTTTCAGGATGCTTTACAGTTGGAATGAGACAAGACTGGTGGTAGCGCTCACCTCGTCTTCTCCGAATAAGCTGTTTTCCAGATGTCCCAAACAATCGAAAAGGGGATTCATCAGAGAAAATGACTTTACCCCAGTGCTCAGCAGTCCACTCCCTGTACCTTTTGCAGAATATCAGTCTGTCCCTGATGTTTTTTTCTGGAGAGAAGTGGCTTCTTTGCTGCCCTCCTTGAGACCAGGCCTTGCTCCAAGAGTCTCCGCCTCACAGTGCGTGCAGATGCACTCACACCTGCCTGCTGCCATTCCTGAGCAAGCTCTGCACTGCTGGTAGCCCGATCCCGCAGCTGAAACACTTTTAAGAGACGGTCCTGGCGCTTGCTGGTCTTTCTTGGGCGCCCTGGAGCCTTTTTGGCAACAATGGAACCTCTCTCCTTGAAGTTCTTGATGAGGCGATAGATTGTTGACTGAGGTGCAATCTTTCTAGCTGCGATACTCTTCCCTGTTAGGCAATTTTTGTGCAGTGCAATGATGACTGCATGTGTTTCTTTAGAGATAACCATGGTTAACAGAAGAGAAACAATGATGCCAAGCACCAGCCTCCTTTTAAAGTGTCCAGTGGTGTCATTCTTACTTAATCATGACAGATTGATCTCCAGCCCTGTCCTCATCAACACCCACACCTGTGTTAATGGAGCAATCACTGAAACGATGTTAGCTGGTCCTTTTAAGGCAGGGCTGCAATGATGTTGAAATGTGTTTTGGGGGATAAAGATCATTTTCTAGTCAAATATTGACTTTGCAAGTAATTGCTGTTAAGCTGATCACTCTTTATAACATTCTGGAGTATATGCAAATTGCCATTATAAAAACTGAAGCAGTAGACTTTGTAAAAATTAATACTTGTATAATTCTCAAAACTTTTGGCCATGACTGTATACACACATGTATACAACAGATAATTAGATATGTGTGTGTGTACCTGCAGTCCTATGTAAAACCACAAGTAACACTAGTGTAGATCATGTGGTAGTGTTACCTGTGTATTTAGTGTGTCTCCCTGTGCCTCTCCCACGGGACTCCATGCTGGCGGCGCTGTCTCCTCTTCCATCTTCTTCTTCTTGCCCCTACAGAACATCCTGAAGCAGCTGCGTCAAGACATAGGAACACTGTGGGCATGGTGACGGTGACACACACAGGGACAAGGACATAGGGACAGAAACACACAGGGAGACAGACACAAACAGGGGGACAGACACACACACGGGGGACAGACACACACACGGGGGACAGACACACACAGGGGGACAGTGTCACGCTCTGGTGTGGAGTGGAAAACCACATCAAACGTAGAAGGAAAGGGGATGAGGTCAGGAAACAAGTAGGACAAGGGAAAAGGTCACCTCCTGCAGGAAACCCGGACACCAATCCTGACTGACTTACAGTATGAACAGGCCTCAAATGTAGGCGAGTTCATACAAACTGACCCTATAGGACCATTGGCGGTACGCCACCACTATCTGTTATATCTATATATAAAGAGATTATACATACATACATATACATATATACATACATTGGTAGCGGTTGGTAGGTGGCAGTGGGAACTGACCGCTCCCTTCCTCCCATTCACTCCAGGATTTTGGATAGATCTGTGAAAAAGCACAGATGAGATTATTTCAGTCATTAAGACCTCTATAAATCTCCCTCTCCTGGGTAAGTTGAGTTGAGTTTATCCAGAGAGGGTATTGCTAGCCCTCTCTGCAGCTCTGGGTTTAGGAAGCTGCTGCAGTATTGCTGGAAACCTTAATCCAAGTGACCCAGGGAAGGCGCAGACCTCAGAGCAGGTGAGGTGCAGACCTCTATTGTGTCAAAACCCCCAGACGGGAAGGTTCTCTGTTGCCATGTATTTTATGTCACTGCTGAAGAGAGAAGCTGTTTGTGTTGAACTTAACCCTTGCTTAAACAAAAAGGAAGGAAAATAAAACTGTGTGTGTTTTACAAGTTCGTTAAGCCTATGTTTCTGCACCCCCCCCATACCCCGCACCGTGACAATATATATAGAGATAGAGATAGTCTCCAAATGGAGAACACCAGGGGCAAGGGTAGAGGTGGGAGACGTGGGCGTAAAACTGGTGTGGTGAGCAGAGGCGGTGCCCGTGGTAGTGTGCGGGGTGACACTGTGCCTGTTGCTGTGGGAGCAGTTAAAAGACAGCAATTCAAGATGCCTGCTTTTCTGCAAAAGCTTGCAGGGCCACAGGGTACACCTTTGACCGACCCCCAAGAACAAGAGTGTGCTAAAATGGATGGTGGAGAGCACGTCCAGCCAGATGTCCACTGACATGTCTTCCAGCCAGTCCACTCATGACAGCCAGGGGAGTGGACCTGTCCATCCTCCACCTCGCCCTCCTTCTCCCCAGCCTAGATCCTCCACGGTCCAATCTCATGTGGAGACTTACTCACTGGAACTGTACAGTGAACCCTTCCCTGATGTGCTACCCGAGGAGATTCTCTGCCCCGATTCGCAAGAGCTGGTGCAGTCCTAGGGTGATGAGGGTAGGGATTTACCTGTGGCATCTGAGGAGGTGGTAGACGATGATGAGACACAGGTGTCAGGGGGTGAGGTAGTTGGCAGGGAATTAAGTCAGAGTGGGGACTCTGAGGGAGAGCTGGGTGATGATGAGGGGACAGATCCGACTTGGGTGGATCAGGCACACAAAGAAAGTGGTTCTGAGTGTGAGGCAACATCAGCACCACAACCGCTTGGGAGAGGCAGTGGGCTGGGCAGAGGGAGAAGCAGGGCCCGAGCTACTACTCCCCCAAGTATTCCCAGGGGTCAAGCTCCAGTGCGCAAAGCTGGATACTCTGTAGTTTGGGAGTATTTTATGGATGAAGAGGGCGATCGGCTGGTAGCAGTGTGCAAACTGTGCCACACCAAGATAAGCAGGGGAGTCAACAAAAAGAACCTGACCACAAGTAGCATGCGCAAGCATTTGGAGAAGAAACACCCCACTAAGTGGTTGGCACTCCAGTCAGCTGGTGATGGTTACACTGCTGCTTCAGCCCCTGTGTCACATGCTGTCAGTGAACTAGTAGCCCTCGGCCGGGACGCTCCAGCCTCCAGCCCTGCAAGGACCCCTGCAACTCCATATCCCTCCCCCGCCTCCACTCATGTGTCCCAGCTCAGTGCAAGTGTTCAATTGTCGCTACAGCAGACCATTGACCGCAAGCGCAAGTACACAGCCTTCCACCCCCATGCACAAGCCTTAAACATGCAGATCAGTAAACTACTGAGGCTGGAGATGTTGCCATATAGGCTTGTGGAAACGGAAGCATTCCACAACCTCATGGAGGTGGCAGCCCCCGTTACTCGGTCCCCAGCCGCCACTATTTTTCACGTGTTGCCATCCCCACCCTACACCGCCACGTGTCGGATAACATCATCCGTGCCCTCAGCAACGCAGTTTGTGGGGAGGTCCACCTAACCACAGACATGTGGACAAGTACCGGTGGGCAGGGACGCTATATCTCCCTCACGGCACATTGGGTGAACCTGGTGGAGGCTGGGACTGAGTCTGACCGTGGGCCTGCTCATGTGCTACCCACACCCAGAATTGCAGGACCAACTTCGGTGTCTGTTTCACTGGCACATTACGCCTCTTCCTCCACCACCCCCCCTTCACCTCCCCCTCCTCCTCTTCCTCCAAAAGAGTATTGATGGCCACATCGCCGAGTGTCAGTAGCTCAATGCGCAGCAGAACTGCGGTAGGGAAGCGTCAGCAGGCCGTGCTGAAACTGCT
>ONZH01007918.1:0-122007 GCA_900303285.1 Rhinella marina | reverse complement strand
GTCGATACGGACGCGGCGATACCTAATATGTTTATCTTTCTTTTTTACCTGTTTTTTTAAATTTTTTTAACTTTTTTTTTGAAAATGGCGTTTTTTTTTTTTAACTTGAACTTTTATTATTATTTTTTTTAGGAAACTTTATTTTTTAACTTTTTTTCCCACTTTATTTAACTTTTGGGGGTCTGATCCCCTTTACAATGCATTACAATACTTTTGTATTGTAATGCATTGGCTGTAAGTGTATTACAGCCTGCTTCCTGTGCGATCCAGGGGGCTGGATCGCACAGGCACGCAGGGATAGCAGCCACGATGCCTAAGGAAGGCATCGGGCTGCTATCCAAGCCATCGGGTCCCTGTCACAGCAGCGCGGGGACCCGATGGCCCCCCGCTCGCCATCCTGAATGCATGAACTCCCGCACACCACATGTGCCGCGGTCAGCGCTGACCGCGGCACATGAAGGGTTAATGCACTGGCATCGGTGTTTTCACCAATGCTGGCGCATTCAGCAGGGGTCCGGCACCTGGGCACAGCCGGACCCCCGCCGCTGACCGCATGTACGGCGCTGGGACTCTAAGGGTTAAGAGGTGTTATTCAAATTATTGCTCTAGATTCCACCCCTCTTAGTAATGGGAGGGTAGAGTTTTGGACTCCTGATGTTACCTCAACTGTAGGACTTTCTCATTTCGAGGTTTGTTTGTTTCTTGTTTTGAAAAATTTACCTACAGATCTTGTTTTAGGTATGCCTTGGTTACAGGACCACAATCCTGTAATCAACTGGTCGTCAGGTGAATTAGAAAAATGGGGGGCTAATTGTGATAAATGTTGCAAGTCAGTACTACAGGCTGGGACCACTGTGGAGTCACTGATTCTTCTGAGTATATCAGAGACTTTTCAGATGTATTTTCCATGTTTGAGACTGACTTCCTTCCTCCCCATCAGCCTTATGATTGTTCAATTGATCTTGTTGAAGGGTCCAAATATCCCAAGGGCCGTATCTATAACCTTTCTGCCCAGGAGCGTCAGGCTATGAGGGAGTACCTTAAAGAGAGTCTGTTTAAGGGTCATATCAGGCCCTCAGTATCACCAATGGGGGTAGGCTTCTTCTTTGTCAGCAAGAAGGATGGAGGGTTGAGGCCGTGCATTGATTATAGAGAATTGAACAAAATCACTGTTAAAAACAGATATCCTCTGCCCCTTATTCCAGATTTATTGAACCAGGTCCAAGGAGCCTGCTGGTTCTCAAAACTGGATTTCAAAGGGGCCTATAATCTAATTAGGATAAAGGAGGGAGATGAGTGGAAAACAGCCTTCAATACCCCAGAGGGTCACTATGAGTACCTTGTGATGCCTTTCGGGTTAAGTAATGCACCAGCTGTTTTTCAAAATTTTGTAAACAATATTTTTAGACCATTTATTGGTAGATTCATGATCGTCTATATTGATGATATCCTCATTTTTTCGGCTGATTGGGAGTCACATGTCTCTCACACTAGACAGGTGTTGGAAGTATTACATAAAAATCAATTATTTGTAAAAGGTGAGAAGTGTATTTTTGGCGTCCAAGAGGTGGCTTTTCTAGGTTATATCCTTAACCCATTTTCGTTTAAAATGGACCCTGCAAAGGTGCAGGCCATCCTAGATTGGGTACGACCTTCCTCCCTTAGGCGCTCCAACGTTTTCTGGGGTTTGCAAATTTTTACCATAAATTTATTAAAAATGTTTCGGTTGCGGCCAAACCTATTACGGATTTGACTCGTAAGGGAGCAGATCTGGTCACTTGGTCCCCGGCAGCTATTGAGGCGTTTGAATCTCTTAAGGGGTGTTTTATCATTGCTCCAGTATTGATTCAACCTGATCAAACCAAGCCCTTTATAGTGGAGGTGGATGCTTCTGAGGATGGTGTAGGGGCGGTACTATCCCAAGGATCCTCCACTTTAACTAATCTTAAGCCATGTGCTTTTTTTTCGCTCAAATTCTCTCCTGCCGAGAGAATTATGATATCGGCAACAGGGAATTATTAGCGATTAAATGGGCTTTTGAGGAATGGCAACATTTTTTGGAGAGGGCATTGCACCGTTACATTGTTACGGTCCACACGGATCATAAAAACCTGATTTAAATCCTAGACAGGCCAGGTGGGCTTTGTTCTTTACTCGTTTTGACTTTTGTGTTACCTTCAGACCCGGAAGTAAGAACATTAAGGCTGATGCTCTATCACGAAGCTTTCATGCTTGCCAATCTCCTGAGGTTCCTCCTGAATCTATTCTGCCAGCCGACATCATTGTGGCAGCCACCACGTCTGATTTGACCGCTGAGATCTCGGCAGGACAACATCTGGCTCCACCTGGTACTCCCAGAGATAAGTTATTTGTTCCTGCTCATCTGCGTTTACGACTTCTGGGTGAGTGCCATAATTATGTGGACATCCTGGTATCAATGCCACTAAAGAGCTAGTCTCAAGGCGTTATTGGTGGCCATCGATTTCTAGGGATGTTCAGGCCTTTGTGACTTCCTGCAATACTTGTGCCAGGTCCAAGAATCCTAAGAAACGTCCTATGGGTGAGTTACATCCGTTACCCATTCCTGTTAGACCATGGTCCCACTTGTCCATGGACTTTATCACGGATTTGCCTTGTTCTGATGGTAAAACTGTGATTTGGGTTGTGGTGGACAGGTTCAGTAAAATGTGCCATTTCATTCCATTGTCCAAATTACCTACTGCTACAACCTTGGCTTCCTTATTTATTGATCATATTGTTAGGATTCATGGTATTCCTAAGAACATTGTATCAGACAGGGGTGTGCAGTTTGTTTCCAGGTTTTGGAAGGCCTTCTGTCACAAAATTGATATTTCCTTGTCTTTTTCGTCGGCCTTCCATCCGGAAACCAATGGTCAGACTGAGCGTCTTAATCAGTCAGTGGAACAGTTTCTAAGGTGTTATGTTGCGGATAACCAACATCTGTGGTCTAGATATCTGTCTCTTGCCGAGTTTGCTATCAATAACCGATTCAATACATCCTCTGGGGTATCGCCGTTCTTTTGTAATATGGGTTTTCATCCGCGTTTTGGTTCTTTCTCCTTGTCAGCATCTGTTGTTCCAGAGGTCAATTCATTTTCTCAAGAACTGTGCACGGTTTGGGCGCAGGTTCAATCGAACCTGAAAAAAGCCCAAGAAATCCAGAAGGTTAAGGCAGATAAGAGGCGCTCGTGTGGTATTGACTTTAAAGTGGGGGACAAAGTATGGCTTTCTACAAAAAATTTACATCTGAAGGTACCTTTCTATAAGTTCGCTCCTCGGTTTATTGGTCCATACGAAATCACTAAGGTGATCAATCCAGTGTCCTTTAAGCTGTGTCTACCCGACTCATTTCGTATACACAATGTGTTTCATAAATCTTTGTTAAAGAGTTATGTTACTCCCGTTTGCCCAGAGGAGCAGCCTCCGCCTCCTGTGAAGGTGGCAGGGCAAGCGGAACATGAGATTTCAAGAATTTTTGACGTGAGAAAGGTCCAGAACTCCTTCCAGTGTCTTGTACACTGGAAAGGGTTTGGTCCGGAGGACAGATCTTGGGTACCGTTGACTAGGATGCATGCTGATTCTCTTATTAGAAAATTTCATCTCGCGCATCCCGAGAAGCTGGTTCCCACAGTGAAGGGTCTAGTGGCCCCTCGTGAAGGGGGAATACTGTCACAGGGAGCCGGCGGCACGCTCCCCCTGTGCTGCGCTGCCGGTCTCCGCTGTGTGTTATGGAGAGGGGACGCAGGGAGTGTCCTCGCTCCCATGGTAACCAAGAGCGGGGAGGACCCGGCGCGCTCTCTTCTGCCGCGCTTGCCTTCCTCCCCGCCCCCCTTAGATAACGAGCAGACGGATGACCCGGCGGGATGTCAGGTTATGTGCAGCCGGCGTCCTCCCTCCCCCCCTTAGGCAACGAGCAGGTAGGGGGTTGAGTGCTGGCAGTGATAAGCTGGCGCTGATTTAGATATTATAATTAGGGTCATGTGGCGCTGGCAAAGTCACGTGACTCATCTGGAGGGCTATTTAAACAGGCAACCTGCTGGCCACAGGTTGCCTGTGATTGGTCTATAGGTATTGGTCTATACCTCCAGTGCTTGTGTTTATTCCCAGATATTGACTACTGTGTTTTTGGATTTCGGCTGACGTATTTTGACTTCGTTTTCAGCTTTCTCCCCTGGTTTTGCCATGACATCCTGGTACGACTCTTGGTTTGCTGACCCTCCTATATATTGTGTGTGTTCTTTGTTTGTTTATTTCTCCCTGTGTTCCCCTTTCCTTTATGCCCCAGCACTTATTCAGGCTAGGGATTGCCAGTTACGTGCCGTTGCCTATGACGGGCCGTGTAAGTAGGCAGGGACAGAGGTTGGGGCTCAAGTCAGGACTCACTATTCCCTAACGTGACACAATACCTGTCTGAAAGCTTTGTGTACCAGCATCGTAGTTGAAACCCCCCATCTCTTACTATACGGTTTGAGGGAGAAGTAACAGCCTGGTCTTCACCCTATCACCTATCTACAGTTGTGTCAATTGGTCCGACAACTAAAGGACAGCACCCAGTGTTCTATACTATATATACTTTTTCCAAAACAAAAGTTCTGAATGATTTTGATATAAATGAATGTCTTAAGTATCTTCTGTTTGTATTTACTTTGTACACTATTTCTTTATGTGTATCTCATTGTGTAAATATTAGTATGGTTATTGTGGGTATTTCCAAAAGAAATTTGTCCAGCTCCTCATTAAATACCTATCAATTAGGCAGAGATTTAATCATTCTATCACTAAAGACGTATATAAAAAGTGTTCTTAATGCCATCAAGACTCCATATTAAATGCCCGAATGGCTTAACAGAGACAAGGACTATTGATCTATAAACGAGAAACTATAAAATCTTTTCTACTTCAATCTTGCTCTTTTAAAGTTAGAGCACTTGCCAGGAAAAATAGGAAAATGAATGCGCAGGTTTTTCTGAAACTGACAATGATGGGATAGGTCACCCAAACCCATCGCAAAGGTCTATCAGCTATATCCACTAATACCCTGCTAATTCAAACAATAATGTTTAACAGGTTACTTTGATTTACTCTCACACATTACCTTTTTCTCTTTCTATTTTGTTCGGATATTAGCAAAATTGATGTTGCTGCAAATTATGGAAATGTACAAAATAAGAAACGCAATACAGCCCCAAAATAGTATCATGCAGTGCTTAGATAAATAATACATGTAGCACCCGGCTAAGTACATATGGGGTCATTTATCAAACTGGTGTAAAGCAGAACTGGCTTAGTTACCCATAGCAATGAACAAATAAGATTCCACCTTTCATTTTTGACAGCTCCTTTGGAAAATGAAAGGTGGAAACTGGAAGCCAGTTCAAACTTATACTACCTTGATAAATGACCCCAATAGTTCATACTGTTAATGTACTGGATAAATACTTTGAATACATTATATGGAGAAAAGTATTAGGACACCTCTTAATGATTACATTTGGATATTTCATTCAGTCCTATTGCCACAAATATATAAAATTCAATCCCTAGTCATGCAGTCTGCCTTTACAAACATTTGTGAAAGAATGGCCCCTTCTAAAGAGCTTACTGAATTCCAGCATGGTACAGTAATAGGATTCCACCATTGTAACAGATCAGGTCATGAAATTTCTTCCCTCCTAGATATTCCATAATCAACTGTGAGCAGTATTATTATAAGAGTTTAGGAACCACAGCATCTGAGTATACCAAGACATTTTTGACAGTTGTATGCGTCCATCTTTTTGAGAACAGTCTGGGGAAGGCCCTTTTCTGGTCCATCATGACTGTGCCCCAGTGCACAAAGCAAGGTCCGTAGAGGCATGGTTTCAGAGTTTGGTGTGGAAGAATTTTACTGGCTCCCATAGAGCTCCCACCTCAACCCTATCAAACACCTTTTGGGTAAATCTCTCCCAGGCAAAGATTTCAAAGTCATCTGGGGTTTCAAGATGTGCTGACCAAGCTCTTTTGAAGAAGCACAAAGAATCGGCAATATTGAATACTGTAGATGCAGTGGTCGACCAAGGCAGATGTCCAGCAGTGCCATCAGCTCAGAACTGGCAGAAACCAGTTAGATGTCTACTGTTTGAAGATGTCTGGCCAAAAGTGGTGTTCATGGAAGAATTGCGGCCAAAAAGCCACACCTTTGATGTAGAAACAAGGCCAAGTGACTCAACTATGCACGAAAACCTAGAAGCTGGGGTGCAGAAAAATAGCAGGTAAGTGACAGAATTAAACTATTAACACTTTAATTTTTGAAAATATTCTTTCTTTGTAGCATTTTTCCACATCTGAATAAAATGTTTGCACAGTACTGCATATATATATATATATATATATATATATATATACAGTGGCACTATAAATAGAACCATACTGTGGCCTGGTGAATAACAAAGCTGTCAAAGTATTGGTCACCTGTCTAGCAAAACTAAGGTATAGATGACTAACTGTAAAGCACCCCTATCACTAAGTAAGGCAATGCCTACTAGTCATCCCAATAAGGGATAATGCACACGAACGTATTTTCTTTCCGAGTCTTTTCCGTTTCTTTTGAGGACCGTATGCGGAACTATTCACTTCAATGGGTCCGCAAAAAAAATGGAAGCTGCATTCCGTTTCCATATGTCCGTATTTCCGTTCCGCAAAAAAAACATGTCCTATTATTGTCCGCATTACGGACAAGGACTGCTGTTCTATTAGGGGCCAGCTGTTCCGTTCCGTGAAATACGGAATGCACACGGACGTCATCCGTATTTTTTGCGGATTCGTTTTTTTGCGGACCGCAAAATACATACTCAGGAACCTAAACTAGCTCACAATGAGCGATCCATGCTGGTGGTATGGAATCCTAGGTGGTGATCACAGGGTAGCTACTGGCAGTTGAGCAGATAAAGTGATCGTATTAGCCAAATCAGTAGCCAGTACCCTCAACATAGACAATCCAGGTCACACCAAGAAAGACAAACAGCAGAGCGATGAAAGGCAAGAGAATAGTCAGGGGATGGTGCAAGGTTATACATATGGAGAAGGCAAAAGAATAGTTGGTTTAATGAGTCAATACACACAAATATGCTCACAAAATGCATATACTAGGGTAAACCCTTTAAAATTTTAAATTTTGTGTTTTTGTTTTATCTTCTTGGCCTTACAAGACACATATATTTATTTTTTTACTTTTCCATTCACACAGCCTTATGAAGACTTCATTTTCGCTCAACAAGTTAGGCCTTGTTCACACATCAGTTATTTGATCAGTTATTTCCACCAGTTTTTGTGAGCCAAAACCAGGACTGAAGGCTACTCAGAGATATGGTATAATAAAAAGATTTGCATCTATTTTATGTTTTTGACCTGCACCTGGTTTTGATTCACAATAACTGATGGAAATAACTGATCAAATAACTGATGTGTGAACAAGGCCTAAGTTGTATTTTTAATGGCACCATTAAAGGGGTTCTGTAGTTCTTTAAAACTGATGATCTATCCTCTTGATAGATCATCAGCATCTAATCGGCGGCGGTCCGACACCCGGGACCCCCGCCGATCAGCTGTTTGAGAAGGCAGGCAGGCTGCAGGAGCGCCGCGGCCTTCTCTGTGTTTATCGCAGGCCTCAAGTGAACAGAGCTTAGCCCCGCCCAGGCCAGTGAAACTAGTCGTGACGTCACTGGGCCTGAGGAAAACACAGAGAAGGCCGCGGGTCTCCTGCAGCCTGCCTGCCTTCTCAAACAGCTGATCGGCAGGGGTCTCAGGTGTCGGACCACCGCCGATCAGATGCTGATGATCTATCCAGGGGATAGATCATCAGGTTTACTGAACTGTAGAACCCCTTTAAATTCACTATGGTTTTTCGGGTTTTGTTTTATAGTGTACACTATGTGCTAAAATTATGACAGCCTATTATGTGGATCAGTACAATTACAGTGATGCCAAATTTGTGTAGTTTTTATTTTATTTCACTTACATTAAAATAATAAAAAAAATTCGAAAAATAAAAATTTTCTTTGCATTGCCATATTCTGACACCCAGAACTTTTTTATGTTTTCATCTACAGAGCTGTGTTAGGGCTGGCATTTTGCGAGGTGAGCTCTAGTTTTTATTGGTACCATTTTGGGATACATATAACTTTTTTTAAATTCATTTTTGGGAAAGGTAAGATGACCAGAAAATGGTCAGTCACATTTTTTTTCATTTATGGCATTTACCACGCAGGAAAATATTTTTATAGTTTAATAGTTTGGACATTTTCAAAAATATATATTTTTTATTGTTTATATATACATTTGGGAAAAGGAGTTATTTTATCACTGTAATTTTTAGTATCCTAAGGGGACTTGAATATGTGATCTCATTACTTTTACCACAGACTGCAATAGAATACTAATGCAGTCTATATAATTTTTACAGGCTGCCTGTCAAGCCGGGCCTCAAGCATGGTTTAACAGGCAGCTTACAATGACAGGCCTGTGAGTCATAGCAACTGTTTAGAGCCCCAGGGGCTCAGATCGGAGAGCAGAGGCAGCCCCCTTACCACTGTCTAACTCTTCTTGTGCCACTGAAGCTATTGACAGTAGCATTAAATAACTAGTTATCTCTGCTCTTGGTCATTGCTGGCAGGTGCCGGCTACATTACACAGCTGGCACCTGCTGCATATGCAAGATCAGCTAATGACCGTGATCCATACCTATCGCGCCATAATGAAGGGGGTCTTGAAGGGGGTAATGAATAACAGGCATATAGCAAAAAGACAGAAGGATTTAACCCCTTCGGAGCCAGGGCAGTTTTAGTTTTCTCATCCTGTTTTCCAAGAGCCCTGACTTTTTTACTTTTCCTTTCCCATTGCCATAGCTTTTTTGTGTATGACACTCTGGGTCTCCTAGGACTGTATCTAACCCCTTTCAAACTCTTGAAAGCCAAACAGCATTAGTAATTTCAAAATTACAGCAACATATATGGCTCTGTAAGATTTTTTATGCTTTTTAAAATTAAAAATGTTCAGTGTCAGATGCTTGCCACTGTTTATACACACATGGGAGTATGGGAAGAGAAGCACCCTACCCGCTTCTGCTCAGTCTGTACCTGCTAGCCTTCCTCTGCCCCCTGCAGTGGGCCCAGCTGCAGAAATCCCATGACTTTCCGTGTTGCAGGACACGGCCTGCACTTGTCTGTTAGGCCTCTCCTACTGGTATGACAAGAAGTCCTTGTCCGACTTCATGATTCCCACCTCTATATTTTCCCTGTGTCACTGCCACCACGGCTACCAATTCCCCTACCACGGCCACTACCATGACTACAAGTGCCACTGCTACCACCACCAACCAAT
Organism: Rhinella marina; assembly: GCA_900303285.1. Lineage (NCBI taxonomy): Eukaryota > Metazoa > Chordata > Amphibia > Anura > Bufonidae > Rhinella > Rhinella marina. The sequence continues at coordinate 112,629 of ONZH01007918.1, read as the reverse complement.
ACAGCTAATTATTTCCGTCATGAACTCTTCCTCCATCGGAACCTCTTCCTCTTGGCAGTCAAAATACTGACTGTTCTCATTAACAATAACAAAATCCTAAACATCTTCCATAGCACCTAGGGTGTTGTCTCTTAGGAGAAAAGAAGGCTCCCCACTAGAAGGGAGTGAGTGAAAACAGAGATGAAGGAAAAGAAATGCTTCTATCAGGCCTCAAATTAACTGTAAATGAGGGTAAGCAGGAGGGACGCAATGAACACTTGCTTGGTGTCAGACTCAGAGGTAACATCAAGAAATAAATGATCACTTAGACACTCTAGAATTGCTGTATAACTGTGGTGCCAAACAATATGCCAGGCAAATTATGAACAGCAGAATTTATTTACCTTTGAAAAAGTTTTTTGAAGAAAACATTGTCACTTGGACAGAGTCCAATATATTTGCTGTATTGTTCTGTGCCACAGTAATACATCAGGCTAACTCCGAACAACATAATTTAAGTTAATAAATAACTTAACTTGCACTGATCTGTAAAAAAAAAATTCTATGTAAAAATATAATTTATATTTATTGTAAATAAATCTAACACATAACAAATAAAAAAAATATGTAAAATATAGACGGTCAATATGGACCCATTATTGCTCATGCTCTTGCTATCCAATAATTGATGGGACTCATCTCCAAATGATACATTTTATATTCAACACATCCTTACCTTGCTTGGATAGTGAGAGCATGAGAAATAATGGGACCTTTTTTTTTTTTTTACATATTATGTAAATGTATCATGTTGGATTTATTTATAACAAATAGAATTTATATATTTTCATATCAATTCTTTTTTTGCTGGATCAGTGTGAGTGCCAGATTTAGTTTATTTATTATTCTCTATTATATTTATGGTTTTTTGGACAACCGTTTAGCTTCAGCACCCTTGGTTACCTGTACACCAGTACTAGTGAGGCGCTAATTCTCCTTTACATTTATTAAATTAACTTTGAATTGGCAATGACATGGCAACATTGGCCAATCAGATTGAAGTATTGCCCAACTGGTTCAGGATCTAGTGGAGAGAGTGTAACAAAAAGAGTTCCGCCAGACCAACCCCCAATTTCTAGAGCTCCGTCGTCAGTAGCACCTAAGGTTTAGCTACCTGATCGTTCCTCTAGTTACTGTAAAAATTTTGTAACTTTCCGTCAGAGCTGTAAACTTTATTTTCGTCTTATGCCACACTTATTGGGTATGGAAGCACAGAGAGCAGGCATTATTATGTCTCTGCTTCAGGGGGACCCTCAGCAGTGGGCGCTCTTGGTATCGCACAATTTTCCTGAACTATTTTCTGTTGACAGTTTCTTTTTCGCTCTTGGTCTCCTGTATGATGTGCCAGATACGGCAGCTTATACGGCAGCTTATGATGAAAGTCAACTTCTTTCCTTACATCAAGGCAGACGACCAGTGAATATTGCTTTGAATTCTGTAAGTGGTGTACTGCCTCTGGCTGGAATGATCTGGCTCTTATGTCACAGTTTAGATTGGGTCTTTCTGATACTCTGAAAGACCTCCTAGTTAGTCATCCTACCCCAGGGCCCCTAGATGCTTCTATGTTTTTAGCTATTCGACTTGACAGATGTCTTAGGGAACATAAGCAGGGAAGATCTGTCCTTGTTCATCCTTCTTTTTTTCCTCTGTTTTTTAAGCCTCTTTGCCCAAGGCGCCGGTGGAGTCCGAGGAGCCAATGCAAGTGGGTACTATGTCTTCTCAGCAATGGAAGGAACACCGCCTGAAGAATGGCCATTGCTTCTACTGCGGTAGTCCTGCACATCAACTGCGATCCTGTCCCTCTAGGATGAAGGCGGAAGAACTTCAACATCTGAGTGATGATCGGGGAGGTTACTCAGATGCACAGGTATTTCCCTAACAGACTGATGGGGTTCTACTGCCTGTTAATCTGTCTTCACAAGCAAAATTCTGGGGCTGTAGCTAACTTTGTTAATTTTAATTTTGTGTCAGCCTTGTGATATGTAGACTACCTGAACCCATTCCACTTTCTGGGATGGATACCAATTCCTTAGCCGGAGGGTTTATTAAGTATAAAACCCCTGAATTGTTTATGAAGATTGGGTCTATTCATTCTGAAAAGTATTTGTTATTTGTCTGATATATATGAACAATTTGTCTGCTGATGTCTTCTTGGGATTACCCTGGTTGAGGGTGCATAGTCCTGAGTTTAATTGAAGAGATAGGGAATTGGTAAAATGGGGGCCTCAGTGCTCTAATCATTGCTTATCATTCCACTCTAGTCTTTGACTAGAGGAAGAACCACTACATGTGTTTATTAAGGACTTTCAGGATGTGCTTTCCAAAGAGGCCTCTGAAGTCTTACCCTCTCATCACAAGTATGATTGCGCCATTGAGCTTGTCCCTGGTGCTAAACTTCCCAAAGGCCGAATTTTTTATCTTTCTGGGCCTGAAAGGCAGGCTATGAAAGATTATATTCAGCTAGCCTGAAGAAGGACATATTTGACCGTCTGTATCTCCTATAGGATCTGGATTATTTTTTGTGAGTAAAAAAAGTGGTTGATTGCACCCCAATCTTTACCCCTGCTGACGTGACCGCATCTTTAGTAAGAGAATTCAATACTCTATGAAGGGGGCGTGTGCTGGTGGAGACTAGCAGTGGGCTGATTAGCTCAGCTTCTCTATTACTGTGTGCTAGAGTTTCTGACTAATGGAGGGCCGAGTCATGGACTTATCAGGTTCTCATCCAGGGTCTTGGTGCTCTATTTCAATCCCTTCCTGGCCATAAACCATTGCCAGTGATAGTCTTGTTTGGCTCACTAACTGGGTTCCTTGTAGTCTGTTCCTGAATTTGCATAGTGATTCCTCTGTGCTTCTGACCCCGGCAATAAACATGTTTGTGTTTCCAGGTATCACAACAGCTTTTTCTCCACGTGGTGCAGTACTGCATAATCTAAACTGACCGGTCTCTTAAGGTGATGGTATCTCTTTCCTGGCTACTCCAAAAGTATCTAGCTGTTTTGGGTTTTAGGAGCTGTGAAGTGCAAGTCAACTACCCTTGTTGTTGGACAACCCCTTTAATAATATATTCAGGAATTATTTCTAATATTAGTTTCAAATTTTGAGGTATGATCAATCTTTAGTTTGGGTTTAGACATTGCAATAGTGTGCCATGTGGCCAATTACAATGCAGAAATAAGTATGTTTGGTATTATTTTACAAGTGAAATGTCAAAAAATGAGGTTTGCTTATACAGGTGAAATGTCAAAAAATGAAGTTTTCTTGTAAATATTGTGTGAGCCAAACAAAGGTAAAAAAGTGGCAAGGGCATGCAATTTTGTTGCACGGTAAAAGGCCGGCCGCACAGTAAGATACTGCAATTTCTATACCCAACCTTAAAGGTTTTATTGGGAACACTGTAAAAAAATTTGAAACATCTCTATGCATTACATTTCAGTACTTTGACTTTAAAGTGCATAACACTTATATTCGTTTATCTGCAAATTTAAGCAATTGTGAGAATGTAATGCTTTCAATGTAAATTATTACTACACTTAATGATGGAAAAGACATTGATTTGTAGTCTGCTGTAGCTATTCTTCTATCCTGAATGACTGAGTTGTGTCTTTAGTGTTCTTTAATGAGCATTTTCCAGCCAAGTTTAATAAAATTTAGGTAAATGATCTGACATACATATTCGAATTCAGTTCTTATAGGTTGAAACAAAAATCATCAGATGTTGAAAGTCTATCATTCTGGTGAAAGAAAAGTTGCATTTTCATTAAAAATCCATTCTACACTGGTAATATAATACATTGGAAGCCAGCTAACATGAAAAATTATTCATTAAATTCAATTGTCAAAGAATTTCTGAATAAATCAGATTCATCTTCGGTGAGATATGCCAGGAAATTGTGTAAGATCCTGTAAAGTAAATTTGCTATTTGCTAATTTGCTAACATCTGATTTTTGATATGTAGAAGGAACAAGCTAATTTAATGCTAGGTAATGTGCAAACTGACCAACATTTTAATTAAAATTTATGTTAAATACAGCTGCACTTTCTCTTTAGAAACCTCGGATTAATGTTTAACCTCTTGTACACTATAACCAATGCTCAACACATCGGGGTAATTATTTGATAATCACAAGAAATCCATTTGACAAGATTTCTGGGCATATTAAATATAGGTATACATGACTGTATCAGTTGAATAGCTACTAGGTGGTGTCTGTCCATATTTGTTGTTTTATACCTCCTCTTCCAAGGGGTGTCCCCAACATCTATAGAGTGGCCAGCAAGATGTTGAAGCTGTTCTTCCATAACAACTTGTTGCATGAGCGCGAGCATTTACTCTAACATAAATATCAGGGAGGTGACATCATTGATACCACAGTTTTCCCTTCTGATGAATCTGGTGGCATCTTCGAAGGGCTTTAGTACATGACACTCATCCCTGATGAGCTGCTACTTCCTGAACTCAAATTAGCACATGCTAGCACATGGTGGTTTCGTACATGATGCAATCATTAATGGTTTTCCGCTGCTTGTACAGATGCTGCAGGTTATGCTAAATGGAATTCATGTAAGTTGGAACATTGTGGATCAAGTGGTGCAAAGTCAGGCCATTCTGTTGCTGCAAATCCAGGACATGGCCAGTACCTTCTGCAAGCCACAATATGTTTTCAAAATGTATTATGTGCACCATGCAGGGAGCATGTATTATTTCCCTGAAATTCAGCACTGCCATGTGGTTCCTGTCATTGTAGCTGACCACCTTGCCCAGTTGTAGTTGACAGGGAGACAGCCACTGGAATGTTTGCTGCTTTATGCAGTTTAGCAACTGATCTGCTCTGAGGCTTCTGTAACCCAGGCTCATCAGTTCTAAGACAGCATGGCAAGGTTTCACTTTGCACATATGATAGGAGGGAGGGGGAATGGAAGCAAAGGCCTGTCCTGTTTCTGTTGTAGACTGGAGGATGTTGATTGAAAAGGATGTGGGGAAGGAAGATAAGTGCCTATTGTGGAAACCAGACCAATACAAACATGGAAGTGTTAAAATGACCTGGCATTGTTGCTGTGGTGCATCGCCACTGCCATGCAAAACATTGACCCAGTGGGCTGTGAATGATGTGTACTGTCCCTACCCGTAGCAGCTACTCCAGGTGTCCACAGTGGTGCGCTACTTGCCACACAGCAACAATTGCATGGAGCGGCCCACATTCTCCACTAGATGAAAATTCAAGGCAGGGATGGCTTTTTTTGAGAAATGATAAGGGTGAAGTATCTTCCATCGAAGTTGAGCACTTGCCATCAGTTCCCTAAAGGCCGTGCAATATACCAAGTGGTATGGCAGCAACTGCACTGCCAGTAGCTTTGCCAGGTGGAAGTTTAGCTGGCTATGTGCCAGATTGCTGGGCGCATATAGTTGTTTCCATGCCACACATTCCATTATCGTTGACTGATGACAGAGTGGTGGAGGAGGAGTGGTCTGAGCAAAAGAAGCAGTAACTGATGACGACAATGATAAGGGTTTCTTTTGGGCTTGCACCCACAGTATCATAGGCATCACCAGTTCCTAAGATGACCACAATATAAACAGACCTGGTCCTGGCAGTTTTTTGGATGTGTTGGCCTTATGTTGCCTGTGCTCTTTATTGCCTCTGCAGCCACCACTCTCTTCCTCTGAAGTCACCTTCTCCTTAGCACAACCAATCCAGCTAACAGGTCTTGTCCAGCACATGATAATCATCATAGTCCTCCTCTTCCCCTCCACTTTTATCAGACTGTGATGTTTCATCATGGGCTTCTTACAATTTTCTACTCTGTATTTGCCCCCAAATACCTCTGCTGCGGGTGCCTGCTAGTAGGGTGTGCAGGTCACCTGCGGCCATCACGCCCGCTCCGTGCAGGATCGGGCGGCATCTTGAAACACGCGCCCAGCGTACTATTACGGCGCTGGGCACGAAGGGGTTAAAGAATGACAAGACACAAGGTTGGTACATTAATTATTAAACATTAACAAAATTCTATATTCTGTCTCTTTAAAGAGGTTGTGACACTTCAGCAAGTGGCATTTATCACGTAGAGAAAGTTAATACAAGGCACTTACTAATGCATTGTTATTATCCATATTGCCTCCTTTTCTGGCTGGATTAATTTTCCATCACATTATACACTGCTCGTTTCCATGGTTATAACCACCCTGCAATCCATCAGTTGTGGTTGCACTTTCACACTATAGGAAAAAGTGCCAGCCTCTCTGGTGGCTAGTGCTTTTTTCTATAGTATGCAAGCATGGCCACCTCTGATGGATTGCAGGGTGTTTGTAACCATGGAAACGAGCAGTGTATAATGTGATGGAAAAATGAATCCAGTGAGCAAGGGAGGTAATATGGATAATAACAATACATTAGTAAAATGGCTTATATTTACTTTCTCTACATCATAAATGGTATTTGCTGAAGTGACTCAGCCCTTTAAATGATCTTTGTGCAGTGCAGGAAATGAAGTTATGAACAGCTCCAGCAGCTTCCCTCATTGTAAAACACCCAGTCCCAGTACTCTACCTAACTAAATATATCTTCTTCACAATCACTACTCTATCCCTGCAAGACCCTATAATGTCTTGTGTTTCTAATTGGTGTCTGTCAGAGACATGACAGATACATCCTCTCACATCAATGGCTGAGCTCAGCACAGAGCCTGATAGATCAGCCAGTGGTATGCCTCCTTATTGTCTGTCAGGCTGCCTGCAAAGCATTGTGGGCAAGTGTGCTGGCTGAAGCCCCCCCTCAGGTCATGTGATCCTCCATTATCTTCCTTCCTGCCCTGTTTGCCTCAGTCTTACTGAATTTTAAAAGTAAAATGGCAGATGCCATTTTGCACAATTTGTTCGAAGTCGTTTGGAGTAAGAATTTGTGTGAAATTTGTGACGAATACAATTTGTTTAGAATTTAATTTGCACATCTCTAGCCAGATGTACTTCACCAGCATAAGAAAAGCAACACAGTTTCAATTCTTAGTAACATTTTGTTGTAAACTGCACAGTCTTGGACTGTACTCACAGTTCTTTGGTAAGAGTTCCAGCATTGCACAAAAAAGCAGTGTCTACGGTCATGGGTGGCCAAACATATGGTCTGTACACACTGCATGTTTCACTACGGCTGCTGCTACCTCAGGCTCACTTCCTCCTGCACTGGGTCACTTTGTTGCCAGTCTTTGGCCTCCATACTCTAGCAATCCCCCATCCTCATACAGTGCAGGAGATCGCTGTATGTAAATCCGTTGGCCTCCTTCACTGAACGAGCAGCCGACTGTCAGGAAGGAATGCTTCCTTCCTGACAATCGGCCCCTCAGTCGGCCCATCTATATCCACCTTAAAGAGGACCTGTCATGGATTTTTTTTAAGTTAATTAAATACCTTTCCTTGCCGGGTATCCCCCACTGATGCTGCCCCCGTCTGTTTTTTTAAATATCGCTCATATGCCCCGCTGTGCCACCCTTGCTGTTTTCCTGCCCAGTATGTTAATACTGAGCATCAGTACAGGGAGAAGAAGACGCCAGGGTTTCTGAATGGTCGTCTCATTCTCCCTGGCTGTGCCGCGGTCCAATCACAGCGGAGAGTGTCACAGCCAGGGAGACGCCCATTGAGAAAACCTAGCGTCTCCTCCTCCCTGTACCGTATAGTATGGGGAGGAATGATCGCTAATGCCATCTCTCTTTCCTGTATTGTCTCGTTGTTTTCCGGCAGCAGATTGTGTTTACACAGCACGATCTGCTGCCGGCAAATTACGATTTTTGTGTATGCACAAAGGATCAGATTACCCAAGGAACAAGTGTTTCACTTGTTCATGGGGTAATCGGTTGTACATTTAAATCTCTAAATAATCACTAATGGGTGTTCCTATCAACACTCATTAACGATTATCTTTAAGATTCTAGGCCTGTGTAAAGGGCCCTTAATTTTGCATGTTCAGGTAACACAGATGTGAACTCTAGAAAAAAAGTTATTCTCTGATAAATTGTAATGAACGGTCAGTATTTGGTCAGATATTTTTAATCAATATTTTTAAGCCATAGCTAGGTGTAGTTGTACAACTCAGAAGTACAAATCTGTCCATTATGGTGCAATCACGCGACCGCAAAAATACGGAGGACATCCATGTGACTTCTGTGTTGCATCAGTTTCTTTGCAGATCCAATGAAAAATGCCTATTCTTGTCCATCTTTTTTGCGGAGCTACGAAATAGACAACAGATGTGGACAGCACATGGTATGCTGTCCAAATTTTTTGCAGACCCTTTGAATTGAATGGGTCTGCATCCAATCTGCAGGTCGTGTGAATGGGCGTTTAGCAGGTTCTACTACTGGTTTTGCCTATGAATGCACATTCATATTGATCATATTGATTTTGGCTTACATATTGTCACGGTGAGCGACACGCCCCATCCTTGCTGCGCCCTGGTCTCCCGTGTCTAGCTCCAAATGAGAACACAGCAGGCATCCTCGTTTCCATGGAGATCAGGGGGCAAAGATTACCTGACAGTGTACGCTTTCCGGCGTACACTTTCTCCCTACTTGCGCACAGGGAGCGAGGCGAACCCAGCAGCATACGCTTCATAGCGTACTTTCGTTTCCTACTGGTGTACAGAATGCGAGGCGAACTCGGCAGCGTACGCTTCCTGCCGCAGCCGGCGGACGTCTGCCCCTTAGTGATTTACAAACGCTCACCTGTGGAGAGTCAGTATTTGGGTCATGTGACGCTGGACACGTCACATGATCCACCTGTGGGACTATTTAACAGGCAGCCTGCTGGCCACAGGTTGCCTGTTATTGGTCTTACTACCAATACCTGCGATTGTGAACTGCTGTGACTATTGTGCTTAGACTTCGGCTTGTGTATTTCTTATTGTATTGTCTTTGTCTCATCCTCTTATACTTCGTTACCTCTTTGCTTTGACCTCGGCTCGTGTTTTTGTCTTTGCTCCTGTTTGTTCCCCTGGTTTTTGACGTGACTTCCTGGTTTGACCTTAGCTTTGAGATATATTTATATTGTGTGTGTTCTGTCTTTTGTTTATTGTTTTCACCCATTGTTCCCCCTCTCTGTACGCCCCAGCACATATCTAGGCTAGGGACTGTTGACTAGTTGTAGACCGTTGCTTGTAGACCATGCAAGTAGGCAGGGTCAGTGGTGGGGTTGAGCTCAGGGCTGCACATATCCCTGAATTGTGACACATATATTACATATATTGATACATATATTTGGCTTACATATATTACATATATTGATATTGATCATATTGTTTTTGGCTTCCAAATACGGATGCCAAATACTGACCTTGTTATGATGACAATATTTTAGGGAACTGATATATAAACAACTCAATAATATCTGCAAAGTAAGTTTATAGATATCCTATGATGTAAAGCTAGTTATTAGAATTAGATCTATATACTATTTATACATATTATACTATTGATACTATTTATATATAAAATAGCATTTTCAGTATAGTATTACAATATTACACTTGATAGATTAGAAAGAATTTAAGAACGCCACTATTTCACTGACTGCAGCTTGTTTAAGGGAATCATGTAATTGACATGCAAATAAAGGCACTTTGCTCTTTCATGCTGTTTCCTTGCTCTGGAGCGCTATCAATCCCATTAATTGCACATAAAAGACTAGTAGCAATTCTACAAATGAGTAAACACAGAGATAAATTGTAATGGCGCTAGCACAGCAAATTGGATTCAAGCCCTTATTGTACAAACCTGTTTCATTTGGCCAATTTTATTATCACTGTTACTGGAACAAATCACTTTATTAAACAGAAGGGGCTTTTACTAAATCCCCTGTTCTTGTGGGTATTATCACAGTGCTGGACAGTGATTGCCAAAGTCCATAATGCATTGCAGACTCATGTCCAGGCGTTCAGCACATTTCCCTTATAACTTGCTTCATAAATCCACAGAGCAGTAGTCTTTGTCTGATCTGACGTATATGAAGTGTTGAAATAAATGGCAAATGATGATTTTTTCCTTTTTAAAATACTGGTAGAGCAAGCTGAATCTTACTGTCATTTTGATGGATAAAGCCAAATAATATACTTCAAATGGAAGTAATACTGTGTTCTGTATTTCGTTTAGTACTAGCTGCTTTCCTGATTTGTAGTTCCTCCTTATTGAATTGTCTAATGGGTTTGGAAATCCAAGTCAATTCTCATGAAATGCCAAAGATGCTGATCAGTGCTTCCCCCATGCTTTATACTGAATGCACATTCATATTGATCTTTGGGTATAAGTGCAAGTTCACGTTCAAGCAGCCAGTGCATGTTGGAATGATTTTTAGCACAAGAAGAAAGAACGACTATAAACCATCAGGAGCTACTGATGAGTAAAGGATTGGAAGGAACCGTAAATGATGTTTATTACAGACAGGGATGTAATATTATGGTGAGTCTGTGGGTTTTTACTGGCAGTACTACGGCCTATACTATCTACTAGTGTTGAGCGAGCATGCTCGGCTGAATACTGTATTCGGTCGAGCATGGCGGTGCTCGGCACAACCTGGTGTTCGGCCGAACACCGCGTCTGCTCGAGCGCCATGCTCGAGTCCCCTCCCCGCACGTTTCTTGGCTGCTACGCAGCCAATCAGCATGCGGGGAGGTACTGTCATTCACTGTAATGCTGTAGCCATGTTGGCTACTGGCATTACAGTGATTGGCTGGCCGGGAACGCGTCATCGGGTGCTATATAACACCCGGTGACATGTGACCCGGCTCAGTCTTAGGCCCCATTCACACGTCCGAGACAAGAAAAGGCATTTCTATTATGTGCGTTCCGCAAATTGCGGAATGCACATTGCCGGTGTCCGTGTTTTGTGGATCCGCAAAATACAGACGTATTTTTTTTGGGGGGGGGGGGGCAAAAATTGAGCAAGTTTGCCTGACCTAAACACCACCTGCTCAGCGTGTGCAGTATAACGTTTCTGTATCCTAAATACCTGACATCCGGTGTCATTTCTTCTGCTGCTAATCAAGGCGACATTACCTGTGCTGCGTGTGCAGTATAACGTTTCTGTATCCTGAATACCTGAAATCCAGTGTATTTTTTTCTGCCGCTAATCAAGGCGACATTACCTGTGCTGCGTGTGCAGTATAAAGTTTCTGTATCCTAAATCCCTGACATCCAGTGTATTTTTTTCTGCCGCTAATCGAGGTGACATTACCTGCGCTGCGTCTGCTGTTTAACCTTTGTGTATCGTAAATATTTCTGACATTCGGTGAAATTTTTCCTGCCGTTAGTGACGGCGATATTCCCTGCGCTACGTCTGCTGTATAACATTTGAACATCCTAAATACCTGTGACATTCAGTGTAATTTCCTAACAATTTTTCCTCTAAAATCAATTTTATCCTTGGTTTTGGGCGTATTCTTGTCATTCCGTAAAAGTGACGTAATACTTGGACAACATCATTCCCAGCAGCGACTTTGGAGTCCAAGATGCATCCAGGCATCCTCCCCATGCTGTTCCCAAAACATTTCAGTGGTGTTCCATCATTTTCTCACCTTTCCCTATGAACCAGACACCCTCCCCTCTTCAGAGCAGAGGGTGCCTGGTTTAGTGCTCTGGTTCTCCCATTGACTTCCATTGTGCTCGGGTGCTCGGTAGAGCACTCGAGCACCACCTAGTGTTCTACCCGAGCACCCGAGCACTATGGTGCTCGATCAACACTACTATCTACACTACTATACATTGTGGTAAAGTGCGCGGTAGAGGTATGGTGGAGGTGTGTATCTCACCCGGTTGTTCAGTTTAGCTAGGTGAGATAACTGAAATCCAGAAATGGTGCTGCTTCAGTAAGGCATAGCTTGCTGGAGATTTTGTTTAAAGTGACATGGGCTGGATTTTTTGGACTGGGAGACAGGTTGGTAGAGGGAGCCTTCCAGTCCACACCCCTAGTCCACTACACAGATTACCGTTAACCTGAGGGGATCGCAGGTGAGGCCTGCTGTAATCAAGGGGGGATAAAACAACCCTCTGTGTTTGTCTGGGAGAGGAAGAGAGCCTACAGAGAGGGAAGCCTGATACCTGTGTGCGAACTGTATTTTTAGAGGTAAGTCAGGGAGAAGACCTCTGTATTAGATAGAGCCCAGACGGGCAGGTCTTTATGTTTGGTTTATGTTTGTTTTGTGCTAGTGCTGAAGTAATAAAGCACTATTTGGACTTGAACCCCGTTGTCTGAAGAGGAATCTGTGATTGCGACCCCCGGTGAGAGAACGATTCGTTACAACATATATATAACATTTAGGCTAAATCTTGAGGAATCTGAACTTTTATCACTGGTCCATCCATAAGTAGTCACAGGCTATTTTATTAATGTCTATGTTTGTAGCTCTTTTAGTTAAAAAACTATTACCGAATAGCCATCTGTGCATGGAAAATAATGGCGGATTTACGCTGCACAATTGTTGGCCATATTTTTGGGAAGTAACGTAACTACAAACACTGATCCTGATCCTGTTCCTTCACTTGTATCATCTACCTGACGCCTGAAAAGTGGTGTTAAAAAGTTGCAGACTATGGCTCTGATTTATCATACCTTCACTCCAGAATCTGGTGTCAAAAAGTGGCGAAATAGGTCTTATACCTATGCATTTTTGCATTTTGACACCACTCACTCCAGTTTTGTAATATGGGTGGATATTTGGTTATGCACAGGTCCTCACAGCAGGTCCTAAAAAGAGGAAGTTTGGAATTTTTCACTTTATAAAATAGACTTTTTGCTTCCAAAGTGAGGGAAAATGACAGTGGATCTTATAAAGTGAATACTAGTAACCGCTTTCATTTTGGAGGTACCCATTACTATACAGGAGGCACGGTGAGTGCAATGCTATTTGATGAAGATTGGGGGTCTGATTGGGGGTCTGATTGGGGGTCTGATCTGAGGTCTGATAAAAATTTGGGGTCTGATTGGGGGGTCTGAAGTGAGGTCTGATAAAGATTGGGGTGTCTGATTGAGGGGTCTGATCTGTGGTCTGATAAAGTTTGGGGGTTTGACTGGGGCACTGATATGAGGTCTGATAAATATTAGGGGTTTGATTGGGGGGTCTGATGAAGATTGGGGGTCTGAACTGAGGTCTGATGAAGTTTAGGGGTGTGATTGTGATTCTAATCTGTGGTCTGATGAAGATTGGGGGTCTGATCTGAGGTCTCATAAAAAATATTTTTTTATTATTTTCCTCCTCTAAAACTTAGGTGTGTCCCACCAGGCTAGTTATGAGGGAGAAAGCACAAAGACCTGCTCCAAGGTTCTTAGGGCGACAGAATCAGCATAACAATGAGGAACAGTGCTCCAGGGAGACTGAAGGTTCAATAGAGTGGATATTCTTTGCAACTATGGCGCTACAGTAAGAGACATTAGGAGGGACATTTACCAATAATGGTGTATTTTGCACCAGAAAAATCCTTACGTCACAAATCAAAAGTGGTAATTTGATTCACCTCATTTATCAAGTGGCGCACACTATTTTTAAAGTGTGTCTTTTTTAATTATAGGCTATTAATCTGTCAATTTAAAAACAAATGCAACATTTTTTATGCAGGTGTTACAATGTGACAATCACTGAAATTGCAACTTTTTGAATAAAAATTACATCTATCTGATCTACCGTTCGCCTTTTTAACAATTTATACTACCACAGAAGCAAGCTTAATCTACCTCTACATTTTGTGCCTTTTAAGCCTAACATAAATTCATAAATGTGGCATAATATAAGCCAATTTGGAAACCCCGCCAACTTTGACATTAAAAACACTTTTCTGGCATATTTCATTCTTTCTGGTGAAAAATAAGGACAAAACAGTTGATATATTTGGAGCAAATCAAAGCGCCATTATTTTTGGTGCATTTTACGCAACATGATTAGTAAATGTCTCCCACTGCAACTTGTACAGAAGACAGTTCGATGTGATTCATCCTTTGCACTCAATAATGAAAAATGTTTGCTGTTCTTCTATGTCTGCCTGATCCTTTAACACCACCTTTTCACTGCACTGAACCCCAGGGAGTGATGGCCTGAGGGAATACCCCGTGAAACAACATCTCATCAGGTCCATTACCAACCTCATCCTGTGCATGGCTCCTCAGGGGCTGGCTGCAAATACAATGAACGATCCTCACTTAAGCAAGTAAACGACCACGTGTACAAATTTGTACATAATAATCTTTGCATGCAAATGCATGTGTGTCTTCAGCTTTCAATCACTAAATGCGGTTGTATCATTAATCACTTATATGATTATCCACTTGTCTATATGTGTCATTGCTCATACTTGAAGGGCATCTGTCAGCAAATTTATACCTATGAAACTGGCTGACCTGTTGCATGTCCACTTGGCAGCTAAAGGCATCTGTGTTGGTCCCATGTTCATATGTGCTCGCATTGCTGAGAAAAATTACTATGTATTTTCAAATGAGCTTCTAGGAGCAATGGGGGCATTATTAGATCTAGAGGCTCCTCTCTCTCTGCAACTGCTACTTCCTCTGCACTTTGACAGGGTCAGGTGGTGAAAATGCCAGATGTTTCCATGTCTAATTTTTGTGCAGACCACTCTGATTAATAGAGTCTAAGGACTAAAACAGGTTTTCACCAGAACCCACTGTGAACCAGAATGGACTTAGCGGCTGTAAAGCCCCAGGAGTAGTCACTGACAGAGCAGCAGAGGGGTACATAGAAGGTATAGGGAATTATACAATAATCAGGGCCAGTAAAATAGTCAGAACCAGAGAAAAACAAGTACAAGCAGGCAAAATAGGGTCAAATTCAATAAAAAGTCCAGGAGTCAGGTTACCAGCAATCAGTTAGTCAAGGGTAAATCCAGAAGAAGCAGTCAAGAGCAAAGTGAAGTGTTATCCCCAAGGTAAACTAGCTGAACATAGAAACCAGATTGAAAGCTCCATAACTGGTAATAAACACTATGAAAGCTGTCCAGAACTGAAATACTTAAAGGGAGTCTATCACTAGAAAATTCACTGTTAAACCAGGCACAATGCCTTTTAGGGCCAGATCAGCTGAATGTGGTGATATCTTGCACATAGTGATCTGTTGCTTTCTTCTGGTGAAAAAGTACTTGGGATCCATGGACAAATGTGGGTAAAGGAGTATTCCGTTTATATTGTTATTCCCTATCCACAGGACTAGTGACTGAATGACACCACCATACGCCATTTTTTGTTTGCTGCTTGCATGTTATCTTCATGGATGTGCACCTGTGACTATGGATGTGCTAGTCTAAATTTTCTTGTTGAATGATACTGCCATATAGTAAATGGATAACACTACCATACTGTGACTGGATAACACTACCATACAGTGAATGGATAACAGCTCCATACAATGACTGAATAATAGTGATGAGTGATGTTTTGAAAAATTCGATTCGATTGATTCACCGAACTTCAACAAGAAATTTGGTTTGTGAAGGATTAATTTGTCACAAATTGCGATAAATCAGGTATACCCAGGCCACTCTGCCTAATCATACTCATCCCACTTGCTGGCCAAATCACAATGTGAAGACTTAACGTAAACTGTAAGAATAGTGGCTCTTCTCCCCCCTCCTCCCCTGCTTTACATATGGCCCTCGGAGTCTGCATCACCTTAGAACTCATAGCTGACACTGTTACCGTCTGTTCTGGCTGCTGGCAACCCACCAACCCCTTACCTTCAGTGACCTGGTTAAATGGAAGGGAGACGAATTGTAAACAAAAAAAAATCTGGTACATCACCTTCTGGGTGGTGCCTTAGGCACTTGCCCTCAAATGCCTAATTACAAATATGGCTCTGGCCCTCTGTGCACTTAATTACTCATTTGCATATGGATTAAACGTACTTGTTCTCCAGATGAAGCAACTGATCTCTAAGTGAAAGTTATTACTACCTTTAGCTGACCTAGCCCCATAGGCATTATACTTGGTTTATCTGTGAATTTCCTGGTGACAGACTCCCTTTAATTAGCATTTACTGCACATTACAACTCAGAGAGCTGAAGAAAAATGAACTCATTCACATGTCAGTGTTCGGTCAGTGATTTCCATCAGTGATTTTGAGCCAAAACCAGGTGCTGCTCTAAACACAGAACAGGTGCTGATCTTTCCCTTATACCTTATGTCTGTGGAGGCTCCAATCCTGGTTTTGGCTCACAATAACTGATGGAAATCACTGACCAAAACACTGATGTGTGAATGAGGCTTTAGGCTACTTTCACACGTCCGTATGGCATCCGTTTTTTTTGCGGATCCATTGTAACAATGCCTATCCTTGTCTGCAAAACGGACAAGAATCGGACATGTTCTATTTTTTTTTTTTGTGGGCTACGGAATGGACATACGGATGCGGACAGCACACAGTGTGCTGTCAGTATTTTTTCCGGACCCAAAGAAACGAATGGGTCCGCATCTTATCAGCAAAATATGCGGATCGGAGCCCGCAATATATACTGTCGTATGAAAGAGGCATTAGGGTTGTTTCATACAAGTCCATTGCGGGAATCACTCTCCATGTGTGAGCGTGATCTTCCGTTTTGGACTTGCAGGTGTGCACGGCTTTATACTGATTTATAATGCTATGTGCCTCTGCTTGACCTTACTTCTACCGAATCATACTGGCAAGTTTATGTCACTATGTTTCTGTATCTACAATGCAACGGCACACTGCCAACCAGATAAAGCACAAAATGCCATAGTGATATTTTTCTTTGTAAGTTTGTACTGGAGGTGTGGCTACTCCATTTGGTCATGCACTTCTGACTAGCCCGTCTGCCCCATAGGCTGATTTTAATTAGTGTAACTATAAAGCCGAGTGGACTCGACATGCATGTTGGTACCTGCATCCCTGAATTAGTGGAGTCCATTGAAGCACCAGAAATGGCAAAAGGCAGAGTGGATCCAGCATGCATGTGGAACCAACACCCCATGATTATACGGAAGCCAAGGTTGGCACATAACAGGTAGGAAATAGTGTTAGGTTCCCGTCCTACAGAGATCACCTTGACGATTTGGTGGACGGGCTCAGATAATTTTGTACAAAATATATTTGCCAAGAATCTCTAATTTACTAAACTAGCATAGCATTAGCTTCAGAATACCTCATATCACTATGGCATTTTGTGCTTTATCTGGTTGGCAGTGTGCCGTTGCATTGTATGTATTTTTATTTCCTTGTGCATTTAGCCATAGCAATGTGCACCTGCACACTGGGATGTGCTGACTGAAATCCCCTTTTTTCTATGTTTCTGTATCTGTAAGGTCAAGCAGAGGCACATAGCATTATAAATCAGTATAATGCCATGCGCTCCTGCAAGTCCAAAACGGAGGATCACACTCACACACAGAGCGTGATTCTCGCAATGGACTCACTCATGTGAAACAGCCCTTAGGCTTCTTTCACACAGTCAAAGTTGATTTGCATCAATGATTGTGAGCTGAAACCAGATGTGGGTCAAAAACAGAACAGGTGCAAATCTTTCTATTATACCTTATGTCCTGAAGTCACCATGTTTGGTTTTGGCTCACAATCACTGGTGGAAATCACTGACCAAACCACTGTGTGAAAGCCTTACTCAGTAAAACTGCTGGGTATAGCAACATACCAAATAGCAAGTGAGGGACAGTGAGGGAGTTAAATAAAAATCAAAAATCAACAGGCAATGTGACTGTGGTCGACTCCTCCGCCAGCATTGCTAAGGAGACCAGTACAGTCCCAATCAGCAGAGGAAGTGTACAGTGCTGGGAAATGGAGTGGTAAGGTAATGACACTTACTCCCTGTAACTACAGATGTGGTACAGAACTGAAGACAGGGAAAAGAATAGCTTTGGCAAAAAACAATGTGTAATATTTGAAGGTTCAAAAATAGAATGGATTCAAAGAGAAGCTTTTTCTAAGGCCAAGCATAGGATCAAAGAAAAAAGACTGGATAAGTAGCATAAGCTTGCAGGAATCAGTGGTCTGTAAACAGCATTTGTTGTACTGAGTAGGACAGACACCTAGCAACAGTTCTCTTCATCTTCTGGAGATTGACAGTGCAGGGGGTAGATTGATAGTGGATTTATGTTTGGTTTTCTGCTTGTTCCTATCCTGTCCTTTTAAAATCCTACCAAACAGTTCTTATAGAGAGTAAAACTGGTCATACATTAGATGATTCAGGTGGCTCCATTCTGAATAACTTGTCGCTCACCATTACTCTGTCAAGGTTGTCATTATGGATGAGGACACCATGGAGGGAATTTATTAAGACTGGTACTTCACATGCCAATCTTAAACTGAAGTGTGCTGGAGTTCAGTGACTCTAGAACCAGAAGCATACACACCCCTTTATAAATTTAGTGCATCTCAAATTGAAATCTATCCCTGCAATGACAAGTGTAAATTTGAGCTATAATATATACCACCTTCTGGTGTAAGTTAAAGTAAATCGGATGATCCATCATCACAAAACTAGAGTCAATGATTTGATAAATCTCCACTCATAAGTTAAAACAAAAAATGTCTCACAGTTGGCAGATGTGTGTGGGGGGGAGGGGAACTTTCCCCAGTGTCATACTGGAATGGGGAGCCCAGCCCTGGCCGACCCTTCATGCACCCCTGAAGGCCTCAGGGTGGTTTAGGGCTAAATCAGACTGTGGCCTATGAAAGAGCTGGGCAGGGACACATCACCGGTCCCCGCTGTTCACACTCATAGGTCACAGGCTGCAAGGCTGAAAGTGTAAACAGAAGGGGTTTGAGATCTTCCTTGTGAACCACAATGTACAATTAAATAATATACTGACCAGGGATCTGTTCGATTGCCAGCAGGGGTCAGGAAGGGTTTTTTTTCTACTTGGATCTCTCCCATCTAGAGTGGTTTTAACTTTCCTCTGGATCAACTTGAGTTAAATTTGACCAATTTAACCAATTATGTAACTATGTAACACAGGAGATCAACTTTTTTGCAGATTCACACTCTCGTTACAGAAAAAAGTACCAAAAATGGTCTTAATGAGTCCTAGAGGTAAAACTTTCTTGAGATGAACAATACTGACCAGGGATCTGTTCGATTGCCAGCAGGGGTCAGGAAGGGTTTTTTTTCTACTTGGATCTCTCCCATCTAGAGTGGTTTTAACTTTCCTCTGGATCAACTTGAGTTAAATTTGACCAATTTAACCAATTATGTAACTATGTAACACAGGAGATCAACTTTTTTGCAGATTCACACTCTCGTTACAGAAAAAAGTACCAAAAATGGTCTTAATGAGTCCTAGAGGTAAAACTTTCTTGAGATGAACACCCAACATTATATTAAACTCTTTGTGCACCTTGATTTATGTGTCAAGTATTTTGGTATCAATGCTGGTCTTCAACCCTTTGAGGACACTTTTTTTTCTTTCCGCCTTTTAAGAGACATATGAGGGCTTATTTAGTGCATGACAAGTTGTTGAATTATCCATATTTTTTCCATTACATTGTTCTCTATGCATTATAAATATCTTTATATTTTAATTGTTCAGACCTTTTCAGATACAAATCATGTTTATTTATTAGTGTTTATTTTTATATGTAAATTTCGTTTTTAATATTTTTAATATTTTTTAAAACAAAAAAATTTAAAAATATTTTCATTTTTAGCCCTCTTAGGGGACTTGAACATGTGATTCTTTGATAGTTGTTTTTACTGTCTTAACTTTTAAGCCCTGCTTTAAAAACAGTTTACTGCCATAGCAACCAATCAGAACCCTGTGATTTTGTGTAGAACAGGCTCACTGGGATCAGAGATAATGTCTATCTGACAGGGGTAGCCTTCGCCCTCTGTCTATCCTCTCATATGTCTACAACTGAGGGGTTACATGACTGGGATCAGCATTTTTTACGATCCTGGTCTTTGCAGCCATATGTCAGTTGTATTACGCAATCGGCAAACTGTATATATGGAGCAGGCTAAGCTTTGAGCCTGCTCCATGCATTCCCTGCGTGCATATGATGGATATATCCGTTATTTTTTCATTAAGGTGTTAATGTTGTATTTGTCTCTCATTTTAGTTATTTAACTCTGGAGAGAACAGTATTTATAGGAAAAAATATTAGGTAATTAGACAATAAATCTCACGGTCTTGATCTTGAAAATGTTTTGAAAGCAAAAATGTATATTTCGGATGTAAAATATATAAGAAAATATTACTGGATGCCTCTTATAGCTGAAAAATGTTAGACTGACTATACACATGATAGCTTGTTTTGCCCTTTCAAGTGAATGGGAGCTGAGATGCAGTACGCCGGCATGGCCACTACACAGAGGACAAAGCTTTCTGCTTCCGACTCCGTCCACTGTTTACTTTTCAGAGCTGAAAACAGTTGATCAGTGAGTGTCTGGTTGTAAGACCTCCATCAATCCGATATTGATGACCAGAGCATAAATCATCAATATCTAAAGGATGGAATACCTCTTTAATGCTTCCCTAAGAATGAAAGAATTTCTGCCTCCTATGAAAATATGGGTAGTGGTAGAACTTGCCTTACGAAAAGCTTTCCCTACTTTTACAGTAAAACATTTTATTTTAAATATACATTTTTCCATTCTGTTATAGTCATTGATGCTGGAGAAGAGAAGATCACTTTAAAGGTCTGTGCAGAGCTTCATTTGTTTAATTCCAAACGCAAACCTTTTAGAATGTCACCTCCCAACATCCCTTCAAAGGGAAGGCTTGAACTGGCCTGTTTACATAGACTGCAAATGTATTCAAGTCAGAGATGTTGGATTAAAGGAAGAAAGGAAAGTGAAATCAAAGACTCTAAACTGCACATGAAAGCCAATTGCTGCCAACCAATCTGTTCAACTTCCAACCATTTGCACTTTATGAATAAAGGTCAATCTAGCATTAGTAACCAAATGTTAATGTTTCTATGACAGTCTAAGCTGCTTTAAAAGCTGAGCAAGTGACAGTGAGACTCTATGAAGGGGGGTAACGGCTGTTTGGACACACCTAGCCATCCATTCCCAAAGAGGAAACAATTATGTGCTGAGATAAAAGGTGTATTAACAAGATAAGCTAAAACATGCACACGGAAATCCCATTCAGCTCACCCCCCCCTGTGAGTTATATACAATGGCATTCGTTAACTAAGCCCCTTCTTCTAATTCTTTTATTGCAGATGCTGATACATTTTTTATGATTATACCCATCTATATATGAAATGGTGGTCATGCAAAGATTAATATTGACCAAATTCCCCAATTTGGAGGGGAAGCCCTGGTTGAAGTGGGTCACTGGCTGAATGAGCATTTCCAGCCAATTCATGTGTGTCGAGCAAGGACGAGGAAGTGGAGAGCAACACAGACCAGAGCTGAGTCGGAACAAAAGTGGCGAAGGATCGTTGAAGTTTGTGTTGCTTATTTTGAACCCTTTTGGACCTTTTTTTTTTTTAAACAAAACTTTATTGCTTTATCCTTCTTAAAATGTATTTCCAAAAATATAAAACTATAAAAATGATCACAACAATATGCCTGTGCCTACTGTTTGTGTGTCAGTGTGTCTACAGCTCTTATGCAGACCTACGCATCCCCATAGTTACAGACTACGAATACACCTGTAACCTTTTGTTGACAGACTGCAAATGACTTTGTAGATTGTCATTTCAAGATTACACCAACTGCAGAGAGAACTTTTCCAGCATACCCGGACTGCTGAACCAAATTTCAATTGCGTGCAAATATTTGGTATGTTTCTACTGATACTTAATTTTTTAGACCCAATGGAATAGTCTATTTACAGCTAACTTTTGTCAATGCGGTGAAAAAGGCATATGCCATACATAGACATTTCATGGCAGTTCCCACAACTATAATGTAATTTGTCCTTAATCTAAGGAGTATGAAGAGTTGTAGATGCTCCTCAGATGCCTTTCTTCAGATGCAAAATGATCTGACAGATTAGATTTTTTTTTTATTTGGGAAGAGTTGCCTGGAAGCCACTTATCTCCTTTATTCTAGTAAACTAAAGATGCAAATTCAGAATGGTCAAATGAGTCGATGTGCCATCAATAGACATAACTAGTGTTAAACGAATCAAAGTGCACAAAATGGACTTCGATCCGAATTTCATGGAAAATTCGATTTGCTGCAAAGCTGAATTTCCTTGTGATTCGTGGTAATGAATCGATTTTACCTGAAATGGGGTAAAAAAAAACCATACATGCCTTATCCATTTGAACACGAAGAGTCCAATGCCACCATCTTAATTGAAGATCCCATGAAATCCCATGCGCAGTGATGTATGACGCCACGGCGCCGACCAACGTGATGATGTCATCACAGGCCGTTCGAGATTTTGCTCTGGATCTTGAATGAAGATCGCGGCGTCCGGCTCTTCGCGATCAAATGGCTGACGTAAGTATGATTATATTATATATTTAAGCATCTGAGGGGTACAATGACGGGGAGCAGAGCAATTGCCGTTCCCTGTAATTGCACAAAGAAATGCAAAAAAAATTTGCTTTGTGACAAATTACTTCGTCACAAAGCAAATTTTTTTTGTAAAACTGGGCAAAGCAGGCGAATCGAATTTTAGAGAACTTCGCTCAACACTAGGCATATCTCCTGTAGCTACGGTGAAAGCATATTAAAACATTAAGCCACATCTGCTTAGGTAAAGTCTATGGTTATTTGACTGCATTTGTTTTTGTTTGTCTACCTCAGAGAAGGTCCAATAATAGACATATTTTAACATCATTAATAATGCAGACTATCATTGATTTGGATTGTATGCTGTAAAACTTCTCAAAATCTTGGCAATACTCTGAACAGCCTTGCTACATCCGAAGCCAACCTAAAGCAAGATATAAAGAAAACATAAAAAGCTAAATTAAAACTAACTGCTTTGACTGATTTCTATCTGGAAAGTTTTATATAATTTTTCTGTGAAAATACGATATTTCTGAAAGTGACTATTCATTTTGTAGAAGGACATATAAAATCTAAACTTATTTGAATTGCAATATGATAAACATTAATATGTAAGCATCTCAAAAATAGAGCAGGGTTTGAAATAGAATATATATATATTAAAAATCACTAGCTTGTTTAACAATCCCATCTGAAAGAAGTTTGAGCACAATAAATTGTGACAAAATACAAATTGCTTTTGTTCTTTTACGTTTATTGCTATAATCTATGTCTACTTTTCTTTTTCTCATTTTCTATCTATATTTAGGTTGAGAGAAAACATCTTATCTGAACTTTTAACCCCTTTTTGCTTGAATCTTTATCTTGCGCTGCGTTAGTAGTGAAATATTTAGATTTGCCCAATAATTTATAATATAGAGATGTATGACTCGCCATGTACAGGGTCACATAAAATGTACACAAAGGTTGCACTTGTTATCCCCAAAGTAGTCATTGCGTGAGGAAAGGAAATCTACTTTTCAGACTTATAATTCTTGTTTCCTTTCATCAGAAACAAAAGTGAATTTGACCGTTTCATGCATGGAGAGAAATTGACACATTTGCTACAGAATCTTCCAAATCCCCCCCTTCCCCACTTACCAAATGAAACTAATTGAAAGCAATAGCAAAAGCCACATCTGCAGGCTGACGTTTGTCCCTGCCTTTCACTTTCGGCTCTAGAAGCTGTTTTCATTCCATTGATCCCTGAATAGTCATGCCTGTCAGGAAGCCATATCAACCATTATCATTCTAATTTTACTGGCTTTCTTGGTCCCTAATCTAATTTGCAATGATGCTTAAGCATTTCGCAAGGCCGCAGCACTTTCTTCAGAATTTCAACAAGAGCATTAAACCCCCAATTTACATTAATGAAGTGCACATTTAGTTAGGGAAGAGGGTAAATGGAGGGTCCTTTAGGCACAGTTTTGTTACATGATAGCATCTTAGATATTAGGATATGTGTGTTTTTTATGTATCTTTATAATTGTATGTATATATATATATGTGTGTGTGTGTATATAAATATATATATATATATATATATATATATATATACTTTTAAATTTTACATAGCCATATGAGGGCTTGTTTTCTGCTGAACACTTGTATATAGCTTCTGTAGCTTCTATAGATTATGTTTTACTGCTTTTTATTTTCTAAAAGAAAATATATCAATTTTACTTGCATCGCCATATTTGGACACCTGTAACTTTTTATATTTCTGAGAAGAGCACTGTTAGGGTTTTTTTTCAGGGAATAGTTGTAATTTTTATTGGTTCATTTTTGGGGTACATAAGAATGTTTAGTCAATTTTTATTAAATTTTCTGAGGTGAGCAAAAAAAATGTTAATAGTTCTAACATTTTTGAACCCGACTATAAACCCCCCCCCCCTGAATATTACTATTTTATTTTTTTTAAAGTTTTTTTAAAATTGTTCTTAGTCCCCCTAAGTGACCTGCTTATACCATAGACTGCAATAGTGTACTATTACAGTCCATAGAGACTCTGTGAATTTGTCAGTTAAGCCCATAGTAGCAAGCAGTTTATAATGGCATGCCGGGGAGACTTCGCAAAGCCTATATTAAGCAGTGGGCACCTGTTGCATATGGAGTGTGGTCAACTCATGAGACCACTCCATATACCCCTCTCACACTTCGGACATATATTTATATCTAGCATGAAGTGGTTAATATAGGGCACAGTTTGTTATCTACTCTGGGTAAATGATAAACAAACAAAAAAAACTATTGTAATGTTAATGTAGATAGAGAGATAGATAGATAGATAGATAGATAGATAGATAGATAGATAGATAGATAGATTCAACAATTTCCTATGGACTGCAGCTACATTTGCATTTGTAGTTGCAACATAGCAAAAAGTCTAAAAATAACTAATAGTCAATCTCACATCATTCTCATTGTTCAGAAAATAATTTAACAGAAAAAGCTAGCCATAACCAAATTGAATTTTTTGAATTAGCTGTAGCTCCTTCTATCCAAAATAGAGGTGCTATTTTTAATTCTAGAAGATGCAAAATAGTCAATGGTATAAAATAGCAAAAGAAGCATTACTTACCTGTTAAACCCCTTGTGATTCGTGGTAATCAATTTTTCCTGAAATGGCTGTAAAAAAACAAAAAATACTACTCACGTCATCCATTTGCGCGCGGAGAGGCTGTTGCATTCATGTTGATTGAAGAAATGCACCAAACTCACACGCTGCTGAGTGCGACACCACATCATCATGCTGGCTGGACACGGTGATGTAATCAGTAATGATGTCACCATGTCTGCATTTTTTTAGCGCGTTTTCTTCAATCAAGATAGCTGGGACCGACTTTCTGCGAGCAAGTGGATGAGATGAGTACATATATTTTTAACCCCAGATTAACCCCTTGATAGGCTGAATGTGACCCTCAGATGCCACATTCAGCATTGAATGCAACATCTGAGGGGTTCAATGACTTGTGGCGGCGCTCCGTTCCCCGTCATTGCGCCAGCTACATAAAATGGAATACGATTCTTGACAAAATAATTAATTAAGAATCAAATTTCCTTGTGAACTTCAGCAAAGCAGCCCAATCGAATTTTGGCAAACTTTGCTCATCTCTAATGCCTACGATCACTCGAAGAATGAGCGAAACGGCTGATACTGTTGTTTGTGCAGGCACTTCAATCATCTTTCCTGGGAAGCAGATGTGCTGTCTAAACAGAGATCTGCTGCCCAGAAATAACGATTCTGTATGGGTCACTATAGAGATCCCTCGTCCTCATCCTGTGAAGGAGATCACTGCGTGTAAATGTGCAATCTCCTTCACTGAGTGAGCAGCTGACTTCCTTCCCGATGATTGGCTGTTCCATTGGCCTGTGTAAACCTGCCTTAACAGGTAAGTAATGTCACATTTGTTATCTTATTCCATTGCTTGCCTTTGTCCCATTTTTTTTTTTTTTTACCTCAGACAACCCCTTTAAACATCAAATTGGAAGTGGGATTAAATATATATTCTTTCAATCTGAAGGGAAAGCCAGAAATTTCATGTAGAAGGAAGCCCCTTTAGCATGGTAAAAATACACAAATCTTCCAGGGGTGACCATTCACCCTGGCATCTTTTTGTGGTATTTTGAGTTTTTATGCATCATATCTAAAGTGTTTGCATAATAATGTGACTTTCCAGCAATTTTTTCTGTTAATTTCATATGGATCTATTTAGTTTTAGGGCCAGATTTATAATATTTCAATACTATGACATATCCTGATAGAACTGACTTGAATTTATGGAGTATGTTCACAGGGTTAGAATTTGTGGAACAATTCTCTGAGAATTTTGATGATAATATGTTCAGAAACCGAAATTGATATCTGCCACAGATTGGCGTGCAGATTCACATAGACGTTAGCTCCATGGAAGCCACTAGGAATGTACATCAAAACAGAACATGATTTGGACACGGTTGTTACTTTCTCTGGAACATGTGAATGGTGGAAAAATACCAATATTGCCGTTAGAATGGTAGTATATTCTGCTGGGATTTAGCTGGGGAATCCCTATCTCATACAAAATGAACACGTCATACCGGAGAACACAGACAGCACATGCCTGTGATTCACTAATATCTAAATTAAGCCTTATTCACGAATGTGTGCTGTATGTGTTCTTCACGGATGGCACAAGTACCCATTCATTTTAATGTGTGTATTCACACATTTGTGTCTTAGCACGGTCCATTGATCTGTGATTTAGCACGGAAGCATGCTCCATTTTGTCCACTTTTATGGATACATCATGCTTATGGGTGAAAAACACGGACCCAACACAGGCGCAATCCATGTTTCATCCTTGTTTCATGGATCATTTATAGGAGATGCTCTAGAAATTAATTTTCAGGTGTGCAGTGTCGGTGGAACTGCAAGAAATGGACACACAGACCAAAAATGGATTCTTCAAGGAAATCTTCACAGATTAATCTCTAACCATCTTACCATCTATCACCATCACAGACGTGTGAATAAGGTCTTATTCTGCAGCAAAACACAGGGCAGGGATTGACACTTTTCAACCACTTAGTATAACATGGGGAAGTCTTTATGTGACCTTTTTTTTTGAGGATTTTTCCATCACATGTAAAGGACCTTTATGGTTATTAGTTATTTTTTGAAAAAAATGAATACATGAATAAGTAATTCCATTAAAAAAAAAAAAGTATACAGTACTAAAGTCAAGATTGAAATTTTGGAAAGTGGTTAAGGGAAGATGGGACACAGTGTGCCATAGGGCTTTATACTATCAGAATGTTATATCACTTTTTTATACCAACCTTAGGGCCCTTGCACACAACCGTATGCGCTCCAAGAGATATGGTCCGTGAGCGGGCCATATGTCCCAGAGCGGGCCATATATCCCAGAGCGGCATAGATCGTGGACATGGGAGCGCACAGCATCATAGATTACTATGATGCTGTGCACGTTGGGCTGCCTGCGGGGCTATTGTCCTGCACTCATATGATCTAATCTATGATGCTGTGCGCTCCTGTGCCCACGATCTATGCCAATCTGGGACATATGGCCCGCTCACGGACCGTATGTCTCGGAGCGCATACGGTCATGTGCAAGGGCCCTTAAAGGAAGTTTGACTCTAGAGTGTCTGGTCACGTTGGCAAAACGTATTGCTAGAAACCGTGCTACCAAACCTCACAACCACCTATATTGTATTGGAATAATGGCTGAAAATACATTTCATATTCCTGTTGCCATTGCATTTTATGGCATTTTTAAATTAAAAATAATTATGCAACATACATTGATATATGAGTTTTTTCAAGCAGAGGCAAAAAATGATATGGCTATAGCTTAGAAATGCTGTAAAAAAGAAATGCTGCAATATCCCTTCCCTCCACCAGCCTAAGGCCTTATTCACACAGTCTCTGTTTTGTCAGGAATTGACCAGTGATTTCCATCAGTGATTGTGAGCCAAAACCAAGAGTGGATAAGGTATAATGGGAGGATTTGATCCTGTTTTGTTTTTCACCATCACCTGGTTTTGGTTCACATTCTTAAGGGCTCATGCACACGAACGTGTGCTGGCTGTGCCCGTGCTGCAGGCCGCATACGGAGGGTCCGCAATAAATGGGCACCGGCCGTGTGCAGCCTGCATCACGGATCGCGGACCCATTCACTTCAATGGGTCTGCGATCCGGGAGATGCGGAGCGGAGGCACGGATCGGAACACCACGGAAGCACTACGGTGTGCTTCCGTGGTGTTTCTGGCCGTGCCTCCGCACCGCAAAAAAGTAGCGCAAGCACTACTTTTTTGCGGTGCGGACCCTCGGATGCGGATCGCGGACCCCATTCAAGCGAATGGGTCCACGATCTGCATGTGGTGGCCTCACGGTCAGTGCCTATGCATTGCGGACCGCAGTTTGCGGCCCGCAGCACGGGCACGGCCGGCACACGTTCGTGTGCATGAGGGCTTACTGTGTGAATAAGACCAAAGCTGGTTTCAGGTATTTTGAAATATGCAATGCAGAATACACAAACATTTTTTTGCCACTGGCATTTTCTCAATTTTTTTGCAATGGCATTTTTTGCAACCTTTCTTTTTCCCTTACTCTATAATGAAAAAACACCATCCACACATTTGTTTTGAAAAGAAATTTTAAAAAAGCCATAAAAAAGCAGATGGTATGGAAAAATATGCAAGCTCTTTATATAGCATTGTCTAGTGGTCAAAAAACACAAAACTAGGCTGATCGCCGCGTCCTCTCTGCCTCTCATACATCTCAGGACGGATGGGAATTGTAGAATGGTGGCTTAAAGCCGCAGCTGCTCTGAGAAAGCTTCTTGACGCTGTGAAATTTTCGCACCAAAATTCCACCTAAAAAACCGCCGTGTGAATGTCCCCTTTAGGCTGTTAGCTATAGGCTTGTTGTGTTTTTTAAGCATTTTATGGTTTTTGGTGTACTTTTTGTAGGTATTTTTGAAGTGTTTTAGTTAGAAAAATGCCAGGCCTCCGATATTACATACACCTCTAATGGAAATATTAAATTAATCATATTAAACAAGAGTTGCCATTTTTTTGATACTTGATACTTATACTGTGCTGTTGTTTTTCCCCTCCTTATATGCAGTTTTTGTCTAATAGACATCCATTGTTTTTTTGCCTTGCATGAAAAAAACCCTAAGTGCCAATGTATGGTATGTTTTAAAAGTATTGTTGCATGGTGTTTTTGTACTAATGTCTGTTTCACAGAGGAAGTGACACAGTAGGAAGGTATATACTTTTTTATATCAGCCATGAAAAAAAGGCATTAAAATGCCAAGTGCTCAAGTACAATTTGGGCAAAAGTGCCACAAAAATACTACAAAAAATGCCCACAAGTCACAAAATTTTAGTATACTGTATAGGACCAAAATATCAGTAATCAGTAAAAGATAGTGTGTCAGAACACATGAATTGGTAAAAACACCTCCAGATGTGAACTGAAAGTCTATGGGAATAATGAAATGCAGTACATACAAGCGGTTTTTTGATGTGTGATTTTTCGACTGTGATTTTTTTGTGTCTATGGTATTTTTTTAAAATTGCAGCAGATTTGTGTTAATGGTATTTTTTCTTCTCTATGGGAGAAAAAGGCCTGAAACAGAACAGATTTCATGTTTAAATAAAAACAGTTTACAAAATAAATGCCATACAAAAAAAATGAAAGGCTTTCACATCTGCGTTTTTCCTTTCCAGTATTGAGATCCATCATAGGATCCCAATACTGGAGGAAAACACTTCAGTTTTGTACCCATTCATTGTCAATGGGGACAAAACTGAACTGAACGGAATTGAATGCACCAGAAAGAATAAAAATGCTTGCTGGCCTAAATGCTAGCCTAAATAAAGCCAGCACAACTGTATATTTGGAAGAGTTCTGGTTTTACAGTCTTTTTTTAGACAATTTTAACATTTGTCACTTTTTCCCAGTATTTTTGCAGTATTTGTGTTCCTGTGTCTAGATTCTATATTAGAGACTATAGAGAATTCTGAAATTCAGTACAAAATTAGTTTTTGCATTGTGTTTTAATGCAGCATGCTCTGGGTATAACGTTTAGCCAATAGGCATCTCTGCGTTAGTTTTTATAAAGTTTTTGCAATTAAAAAAATAGAAAAAAAAACTGCAAAATTTTGACCAAAAATGCAAAAAAGACTAAAGGTATAACCATATTGTGCGATCATAGGGAATTTGGAATGTGGCCGTGCTGCGGTCATGTACCGTAAAAGCAATTAGGCTGCTTCTGCTCTTATTTAACTAATGTAAATCCCACTGTGTATTCGGTCTGCATTGTTAATGGCCGCGCCACATCTTCAATACAGCGAGGCCACATCATATACAGTGCAGTCTTCATTAGTTAAATATGAGGCAGCTGCAGCCTAATAGGCTATGCAGTACTCAACTGTAGCACAGACACATCCTGAATGCACCACCCCTTAGGATACAGCCACATGTTCAGATTTCTGCATGTAGTTCTGGAAGCCCAAACCAGGAGTGAATTAAAAAAAAAGAGGGAATAGTCATATCTGTCCTGATTTTGGCTTCCAAAACTGCATGCAGAGACTGTATGGCTATACCCTTAGACAATTGGCCAACCCTGAATAAATCAGCGAGTATGACCAAATTTAGCCACCTACGTGGCTTCAGACATGGTATAAATGCTACGTATTCTGTGCAGCAGAATTTTATGCGGAAAAACATGAAGAGAAAACCCAAAGCATAAAATGACCTATGCTGACGATTTTCAATCTGCAGCAAGTTAAATTTTGCTAGGTTAATCTATGCTGTGGGTTTTATCCATGGGTAAAACTACTTCTGACCATTATATCACTTGGATCTGGTATTTTTGTGTCAGTTTTCCCCTGTGCATGCTGTACCTCTAGTTTGCAGTTCATCCAGATCTGGTGGGTAGAGTAGCTCTAATCCACTGAACAAACAGTTTCCTGACCTGCATGGATGTGAACTTAACACTAGGGTTGACACAAACTGTCTTGGCAGTCTCTAATGCTGTGTTCCTGTTTACACCATCCCCCTCCCCTCTCCATAGACTTGTATTGACATGTGTAGTCTGGTCCTTTAGTTAACTGCTCCATCTTGGATGGTTTCAAGAGGAATTTCAAAGAGAAAAGCATTTAGCAAGAAGGGTTGGGAGAGGTAAACAGCTGATAACAGGAGGACTATACTTTTTCCTCTGATATATTACAAAGTTTTTTATGGTCACTTGTATTCTTGATTTATGATAAGTTATGTGAAAAGTTAAGGCCTCTTTACATTGCCCAATGTTTGGAAGGATTATTGTTAACAAGTGTTCGTATGAAAGCTCGTTAGCAATAATCTGCCAGTGTAAAGGTGCCTGACTGTACCACGGAGCAAGTCTCTTGTTCATCGGGTAATAGGGTCGTTGGTACACTGCAGACTAACGTTTGCCAGCAGCAGATCATGTCGTCTAAACGGCATTATGCTACCGGAAAACAATCATTCTGTATGGGGACAAACAATTACATTAGTGATAGCTCCTCCCCATACTGTGGAGGGGATTTCTACATCAAATGCAGTGGGCTCCTCCACTGACGAGCAGGTGACTACCGGGAATGAAGCATTCGTCTGCTCAGTTGAGCAGCGTAAAATGGCCTTTAGTGACAATTTAAGTTTAAAAAACGGGATAGCAAATTAGGAAACAAAGGGACTTGGAATAAGACACGTTTCAGTTATACCTTGTGTACCAGCACAGCCTAGAGACACATTACAGATTAAAACATTTCTCCTCTTCCTATTGTATTTTGCTTCCTGTAGCTTGGAAAAGTCACAAGTGCTGTGTGCTCTGAATACAAGCGAACTGAATAACATTTACATACAAATGTAGATTACATGTATATTGAAAGGTCTCTCATGCATTCCCTCTTAAAAAGTATTTACATGCTCACGTGCGTAGGACAATCAATATGGAGCATTATGGCAGAGCATATGCAAAAATCACTGAATTGGATCTCATTTGCTAAAAGAGCCAAATATGTTCATATTAGACAGATGATTACATATTGCTTTCCCTTTCTTAGAGAATATTTAATGGCTATTTAATTCAGAAGTGCTTACCGATCTTTGGGGTTCTATTCTTTAAGCTCTATTCCAATGTGGATGGATTTAATCAATGATCATGCTCTTTTTTTTTTAATTTCCTAAGTGCAAAAACTGCCACCCAGACCATTTATTAGGATTTGCATAATAGCTTATACTACATTGCAGTGGCACCATTTTATATTAACTGCATTATCAAGATCCATAATCTTGATTATTCATAAATGCAGCATGCATAGAAGGAAACAATGTAATATTTTAGTGTCTTTTTATATATTTCATGATGATCAAATAATATGGATTATGTCATGAAATAATGGCATATTTCTCCTCAATTCAAGTTCAATACATTGTAGAAAGTGAAGATTCACCTTTAATTTACCTATATTGATGTACTACTGTAGATGCATAAATAGTTCTTCCCTAATGCATCTAGTATATAAAGTATAGTAATTAAGACTCTATTTTTCAATAGAAAAGTACATCAAAGAATAAGTTCACATGTGGTAGATTTTTTGCAGAAATTCCTGTACTTTCTGCAATATAGGAATTTCTTGACCATTGGTATTTGACAAACTAGCATGTTTACCAAGATATGTTTACTAAGCTAAATGCTCTAGAATTATGGTTAAATTTGTGCAACTGCTTCCCCCACGCACACACATGCATACATTTATTATGTGTTTTGGACATTTTTTGCAAAAAAACACCCAGGACCTCCGTCGATTATCTGTTAGAAGAGGCCTTGAAGCCTGCAGCCTCTTCCTAGGCCGGTGACATTACTGTACCTCAGTTACATGGCCTAGTTGCAGCTCAGCTCCATTCAAGTCAATGAGGTTGAGCTGCAATACCAAACACTGCCACTATACAATGTACGGCACTGTCCTTGGAAAGCTACCAGGAGCTTGCATTGCTCACCAGAGCTCCAGTGGGTGCTGCAGCTCCCTGAAACAGCTGAATGATGGGGATGTCGGGATTTGGACCCTCCCTGATGGGATAATGATGAGCTATCCTGTAAGATTCATTCATTCATCAAGATAACCCCTGTAAGATTCTTTACCATGCGCCAAAGTTTGGGCACAAATTTAATTTTGTCGCATGAAATACCAATGGATTTATCAGTCTAGTGGAGTGGAGTATACTGGAGATGAGGTGCGTCTTTTTTAATTCGCAATAATACATCAGGCTAAACCTGAAGCCCTATCTACAAAACATCTGGCCACAACTCAGTATATGCAATTTGCCTGGCATGGTGCAAACCCCCCTTAAAAATGGCGCAAATGCATAAAACATTTGGCACAAATACCTACTTCACCAACAGAACAGTCGAAATCACTCCAAAATTCTGGCTTAGTGCATTACATTATGGGGAAGAGTTATCTCCCTATACAATTGTTATGCGTGTTTGCAACTTTTTAAAAACCCCTGCCAGTGCATCAAAGTTTCTGAAAAATGGGCATGGCAAGGGCATTCAGTGGGCAGGGCCTAATGTCCCAGCATATTTATCTTCTTTTATGCCATTTTTTCATGTAAATGAAGACAGAAGACTATAGCAGCTCTGAGCACTGCTAAATGTGAATTACATAACTGCTACACTTACTATGAAGATTAAAGGCTATTTGCACACATTTTTGATTATTGATGTGTTGGGCCCATCTACCAACAACAAAATAGCTTCCATAGATGGGACCTGCACTAACACTTACCTCTCATGAGTCTAAGTCTCCAAACTCAGGGCTGTGTAGGATCCAGCTATAGTATATTCTATTTAAATGCTTTGGGCAGATGAGCAGCATGTTCCAAACTGAGACAACCACTCCCTCATATATAGAATGCAAAAGACAAAGTTAGACCAGCACCTCCAAAAAATATGAAATAAAATACAGGGGCATGTTACCATAGCTGCAATGCAAAAGCAAACAAAAACTTTAAGCAGCAGCACCCTGCTCCATGCACAAAAGCACATGGAAACACTGTAAACACGGCTCTATCTAATTGCATAACTGTTATACTTATCCATTTGAAACAATCCTTAGTGGCCCAGAATATATTAATGTACAAAGATCCAATAGTCAAAAGACTATATAAATTGTTTGTGGCCTTTCTTATAAAATACAACTTTTATTTATTCTCCTATTATACATGAAAAACAAAGAAAAAGTAAAAAGTAAATAAACCCCCAAGTTGCTTAAAAATCACGAGCTGCATCTAGTTTGGCTGTAAGATATATCTTTATACCGGCCAGGTTAGGTATAAGGGGATATTGTCATCATATCCTCCTCATTCTTACAGATAGAATGTTAGTGTCTTTTTTATGGTTATTTGTGTTTCTTTTATATCTACTAAATTGTCACTTCCAATTCTACCTCTCCTAATCTAGCCTCACTGTGTTGGTGATCTTTTCATTTCTGTGTCCAAATACTTTCTTTTTCTTATGTAGATATTGGTCTCCCTGCCTGGATCATACTATCGGGGCGTCTACAGTACGTCCCATTGATCCTTGAATCTAGATGTGGCAGATGCCCCGATAGTATGATCCAGTCTTTTGACTATTGGATCTTTGTACTGTTATACTTACTATATGAAAATTTGAAGTTCTTTGTGCACATTTTTGTGGATGCCACCTTGTCGCTGGTAGATGGTCCCGACCAGTGCCGGGACTAGGCAGTTTGGTGCTCTAGGCAAAGTAGTCAAATGGCGCCCCAAATTGGCCGGCCCATTATTATAAGCCCCTCCTAAATATAATAGGCCACTCCCAGCAAACACTGTACAGCTGAAATGATATTGTTGAGTCCCGCCTGTACACATCATACAGAGAGGGGAGGACGTGTCCTGGCTGCACTGCCTGCCTCACATTATACAATAGACAACAGCAGGCTACAGCAAGGAAGCGCCTTCCCTCTCCTCAGATCCTGCTCAAGGCCTGTGGTTCCCCACCACCATCTGCCACCCACCCGTGATCTGCTTCCCCCCTTGGCTGTCCTCACCCAGCTCTGAATCCTCCTTCTGCAAATGGCAGAGGGAGGAGCCGGAGCATCTCCTCTCCTACATAGCGCCCCATACCTCTTACATACAGTGATGTCACCTTTGTTGTAGACGTTCTCTTTTCTCATCTTCTCCATTCGGACCAGACCGCCATGAAGATTTTTCAGCCATCTCTCGTATCTGCAGAGATACAAACAGACATTAGTTTCCCACATTTCCATCATCTTCACATCTTCTGAACACCTAATCCTGCCACCCCCAATACTGTGCCCCCTAATACTATACTGCAGAAACTGTCCCCTGAAAAATACAACTACCACACAGATAGTGCCCCCTACAACAATTATTGGCACAGAGTCCCCTAAAAAATAACTGCGTCCGGACACTAATAGTATAAAGATAATGTCCCCCAAAAATAATTGTGCTAAATTGATACTGTGCCAGGGTGCCCCCCAAAGTAACAGTACTCCCCAAAATCCCACCAATAGAAATAATTATCTGCCAGAGCACACTTAATAGTAATGCCCCCATAGTGCCCATACTAGACATAGTGTTCCCCATAGCCCCCAGTAGTAGTAAAGCTCACCATAATACCCCCAAGTAGTAATACCCCCGCTTAGTGCCTGCAGTTGAGCTAATGTCCCCATAATGTATGCCAGTATAAAATACCCCTATATAGTGCCCCAGTAAATGCCCCCATAGTGTCCCCCATAATATGCCAGTAAAAAATGCCCCTTCTTGCTGCCCCCACCAGATGCCCCTATAGTGCTCCTCTCCTCCATAATGTGCCAGTAAAAATTGCCCCCTTAGTGCCAGATGCCATAGTACCCCCTATAATGTGCCAGTAAAAAATGCCCCTTCTTGCTGCCCCCACCAGATGCCCCTATAGTGCTCCTCTCCCCCATAATGTGCCAGTAAAAATTGCCCCCTTAGTGCCAGATGCCATAGTGCCCCCTATAATGTGCCAATAAAAAATGCCCCTTTAGAGTTACCAGATGCCCCCCATAGTGCTCCACTCCCCTGTAGTGCCCCAAAATAATGCCCCTATAATGCCACCAGATGCCCCATAATGCCTCCCATAATGTGCCAGTAAAAAATGCCCCCTTAGTGCCAGAAGCCATAGTGCCCCCTATAATGTGCCTGTAAAAATGCCCCTTTAGAGCCACCAGATTCCCCCATACTGCACCCAAATAATGCCACCAGATGCCCCATAGTGCTGCTCTCCCCTATAGTGTCTCCCATGTGCCTATAAAAAATGCCCCCTTATTGCCACCAGATGCCATAGTGCCCCCATAATGTGCCAACAAAATAGGCCTCTTTAGAGCCCTCATAGTGCTCCCCTCCCTTATAGTGCCCCTATAGTGCCACCAGATGCCCCATAGTCCAGCTCTCCCCTATATTGCCCCCATAATGTGCCCAAAAAAAGGCCCCCAGATGCCCCCACAGTGCTCCTCTCCCCCCCCTTAATGTGCCAGTAAGAAATGCCCCAGTAAATGGGCCAGTGAGAAATTGCCAGCAGGTGCCCCCTATAATATGGCATCTATAAAAAAAAAAACAAAAACCACTAAAGCCATTAGTGGCTGCAGCCTATCAGAAGAACAGGGAAGGGAGACTCCTCTCCCTCCCCTGCCGCAGCACAGGCATCTATATCGCTGTCCTGAGGACAACGATACAGATGAATATAGAGATGAGCGCTTCCACAATGGAAGCGCTCATCTCCTACTACCCCCACACGCCGACTGCAGTTAGATCCAGGGCCGCACCGCCTGTGGCGATCAGCGGTGCGGCCCTGAGGAATTAAAAAAAAAAAGTGAATGGTTATAGGGGGGGGTCCAGACCCGTTGGATCCCCCC
This sequence comes from Rhinella marina, assembly GCA_900303285.1. Taxonomy (NCBI): domain Eukaryota; kingdom Metazoa; phylum Chordata; class Amphibia; order Anura; family Bufonidae; genus Rhinella; species Rhinella marina. Next base: position 75,674 of record ONZH01007918.1, on the reverse strand, counting down.
GTGGCTGCGCCCCCCTCCAGATTGCGACCTAGGCGGTTGCCTCCCCGCCTACCCCTAGTCCCGGCCCTGGTTCTGACACAATTTTGATCAAAAATGTGCCTAAAGACAGGGCAGTTTCTAGGGAATTTTACCAACAGGGCGAACATTAAAAAAGCGCCCCCCCTAATCAAATAACACTGACCTAAACAATGTTGCATAGCATGTACAGCTCAGTAGCCACAGCAATGAACAGCCTCAGATGACCCCTCATGCTCAGATCACCGCCCATGCTCAGATGACCGCCCTCATGCTCAGATGACCAACCTCATGCCGAGATCACCGCCCCATGCTCAGATCACTGCCCCAATCTCAGATCACCACCCCATGCTCAGATCACCACCCCATGCTCAGATCACCACCCCATGCTCAGATCACCACCCATGCTCAGATCACCGTTCTTCCTCAGATCACCCCCTCATGCTCAGATCACTGCTCTTCCTCAGATCACCGCTCTTCCTCAGATCACCCCCTCATGCTCAGATCACTGCTCTTCCTCAGATCACCGCTCTTCCTCAGATCACCCCCTCATGCTCAGATCACCGCTCTTCCTCAGATCACCCCCTCATGCTCAGATCATCGCTCTTCCTCAGATCACCCCCTCATGCTCGGATAACCACCCTCATGCTCAGATCACAGCCCATGCTTAGATGACCCGCTCATGCTCACATCACCACCCATGCTCAGATAACCACCCTCATGCTCAGATCACCGCCCCATGCTCAGATCACTGCTTTTCCTCAGATCACCCCCTTATGGTCAGATCACCGCTCTTCCTCAGATCACCGCTCTTCTTCAGATTACTCCCTCATGCTCAGATCACCGCTCTTCCTCAGATCACCCCGTCATGCTCAGATAACCACCCTCATGCTCAGATCACAGCCCATGCTCAGATGACCCCCTCATGCTCAGCTCACAGCCCATGCTCAAATAACCACCCTCATGCTCAGATCACTGCCCATGCTCAGATGACATCCTTATGCTCAGACGACCGCCCATGCTCAGACGGCCTCCCACGTTCAGATGACGGTCGGTCCATGCTCAGATGACACCCCCCCATGCTGAGATCATGGGGGGAGGGGGTGATTTGACATAGGGGAGATCTGATCATGGAGTGCCTGATTTTTAATGTGTGAGGTGAGCAGTGAGTAGGGGTATGGGCAGTGGCGTAGCTACCGGGGGGGGCAGGGGGGGCGACGGCTCCGGGCCCAGTGACTCAGGGGGGCCCAGCAAGGATGACCTTGCCCACCATCAGACGAATACAAGTGAGCGCTTCCATCATGGAAGCGCTCACTTGTATTTAGGGACCCCCATCAGACCTCAGGTCATAGTGTGCGCGGGCCAGGGAAGAGAGCGGAGCGCGGACCGGAGGGCAGCCGCAGCGCAGAACAGGTAAGTAAGGTTTTTTATTTTAATCCTATGTGGCTGGGTGGGCTGATCTGAGGTCTGATGGGGGCACAAAACGCTGATCTGAGGTCTGATGGGGGCACAATACGCTGATCTGAGGTCTGATGGGGGCACAGTAGGCTGATCTGAGGTCTGATGGGGACACAGTACGCTGATCTGAGGTCTGATGGGTGCACAATACGCTGATCTGAGGTCTGATGGGGGCACAATACGCTGATCTGAGGTCTGATGGGGGCACAGTAGGCTGATGTGAGGTCTGATGGGGGCACAGTAGGCTGATGTGAGGTCTGATGGGTGCACAATACGCTGATCTGAGGTCTGATGGAGGCACAATACGCTGATCTGAGGTCTGATGGGGGCACATTAAGCTGATCTGAGGTCTGATGGGGGCACAATACGCTGATGTGAGGTCTGATGGGGGCACAGTAGGCTGATGTGAGGTCTGATGGGTGCACAATACGCTGATCTGAGGTCTGATGGAGGCACAATACGCTGATCTGAGGTCTGATGGGAGCACATTAAGCTGATCTGAGGTCTGATGGGGGCACAATACGCTGATGTGAGGTCTGATGGGGGCACAGTAGGCTGATGTGAGGTCTGATGGGGGCACAGTAGGCTGATGTGAGGTCTGATGGGGGCACAGTAGGCTGATGTGAGGTCTGATGGGGGCACAGTAGGCTGATGGGGGCACAGTACGCAGATCTGAGGTCTGATGAGGGCACAGTACGCTGATCTGAGGTCTGATGGGGGCACAGTACGCTGATCTGAGGTCTGATGGGGGCACAGTACGCTGATGTGAGGTCTGATGGGGGCACAATACGCTGATGTGAGGTCTGATGGGGCACAATACGCTGATGTGAGGTCTGATGGGGCACAGTAGGCTGATGTGAGGTCTGATGGGGGCACAGTAGGCTGATGTGAGGTCTGATGGGGGCACAGTAGGCTGATGTGAGGTCTGATGGGGGCACAGTAGGCTGATCCGAGGTCTGATGGGGGCACAGTACGCTGATCTGAGGTCTGATGGGGGCACAGTACGCTGATCTGAGGTCTGATGGGGGCACAATACGCTGATGTGAGGTCTGATGGGGCACAGTAGGCTGATGTGAGGTCTGATGGGGGCACAGTAGGCTGATGTGAGGTCTGATTGGGGCACAGTAGGCTGATGTGAGGTCTGATGGGGCACAATACGCTGATCTGAGGTCTGATGGAGGCACAATACGCTGATCTGAGGTCTGATGGAGGCACAATACGCTGATCTGAGGTCTGATGGAGGCACAATACGCTGATCTGAGGTCTGATGGAGGCACAATACGCTGATCTGAGGTCTGATGGAGGCACAATATGCTGGTCTGAGGTCTGATGGGGGCACAATACGCTGGTCTGAGGTCTGATGGGGCACAATAAGCTGGTCTGAGGTCTGATGGGGGCACAATACGCTGATCTGAGGTCTGATGGGGGCACAATACGCTGATCTGAGATCTGGTGGGGGGCACAATACGCTGATCTGAGGTCTGGTGGGGGCACATTCTGCTGATCTGAGGTCTGATAGGGGCACATTCTGCTGATATGAGGTCTGATGGGGGCACAATATGCTGATCTGAGGTCTGATGGGGCACAGTACGCTGATCTGAGGTCTGATGGGGCACAATACGCTGATCTGAGGTCTGATGGGGCACATTCTGCTGATCTGAGGTCTGATGGGGGCACAATATGCTGATCTGAGGTCTGATGGGGCACAATACGCTGATCTGAGGTCTGATGGGGGCACAGTAGGCTGATCTGAGGTCTGATGGGGGCACAGTACGCTGATCTGAGGTCTGATGGGGGCACAGTAGGCTGATCTGAGGTCTGATGGGGGCACAGTAGGCTGATCTGAGGTCTGATGGGGCACATTCTGTTGATCTGAGGTCTGATGGGGGCACAATACGCTGATCTGAGGTCTGATGGGGGCACAGTAGGCTGATCTGAGGTCTGATGGGGGCAGGGGACTGTTAGTTTAGTGATGTAAAAACTGGGGACAGGTTTCCTTTAACATAGGAGTCCCGTTGTTTTTTAATCCTATTAATCCTATATTTTACTGCATTATATGGTAGAGTATTTAGAGTAGGGTATGTAGAAAGTCTATTGTACTGTACTTAGCATAGATGATCTAGCAGTTTATACAGTCATCTTTCTAATACAATATTATAACCACAACTAGTAGTATGTGCCTGTGAAGTTGGAAACATGCGTTTGGGAAGCCAAGTGGGGGGCCCACTCAAGTATGTTTCGCCCCCCCTGTGCTGAACCTCTAGCTACGCCTCTGGGTATGGGGGTTATTTTGTCAGGGTCTGATGAGGATTTGGGGGTCTTATCATACTACCCCCCCCCCCCCCATGATCAGTATTTTAATAAAAAAAAACCTCCCTCCAGGCATTTACCTTGCCCACAGAGGACCTTGGCGCTTTCTCTTCAGTGACCTGACGTGCACACAGAGCGCGGACCTTCCACATACTACATTCTAACGCTGTGCACGTCAGGTCATAGTTGAAAGCGCAGCTGAAGGAGCCAGGAAGGAAAGCTGGCCTCCCCTGCGATCCCCTGCCACTGCCAGCCAGAGGTAAATTAAAGCAGACGCAGCGCTCCCCTGCCAGCCGGCTGAGCCGGAGAGGTATTGAGATTAGTATAGGGGGCGCGGCGCTCCCATGCTAGCCGCAGCTCGCAGATAATGTTAAAGCTAAGGGGCTGCGGCACTCCCCTGTAGACGGCCACCCCGGCTGTAGAGATACCCACGGCGCCCCCCTCTTCTCCTTGAGACATGTGCCCCGGGCGATTGTACCCCTCGCCCGGTAATAGAAACGGCGCTGCCCAAAGAACTGATTTTCATCTAGTAAGCATAGCAGCTATGCAATTCAGATGTAACTGTGTTTCAAGTGTTTGCATGTGTCTTTGTGCATGAAGCAGGGTATTGCTGCATATAGTGTTTATTTGTTGCTTTTGCATTGCAGCCATGGTAGCATACCCCTGTACTTTACTTCATATTGTTTGGAGTTGCTGTTCTTACTTTGTTTTCTGCAAACATTTCAGTCTAGTTTTTTGGCGACTTTTGTTGCTGCCAAAAAAGATCTCTGTGTAGCACTGCCTGAATTGCAAATAATACGGTCGCATGCCGCGGTCACGACTGTTGCTGGATTTTTGTAATTCTAGGGTCATGGAAGTGGCAACTTGTGGGTTGCGTTGTGACCCCATTCACTTCCATTACGTTGTTAGGCTGCAGTGCTAGACAGTGATCCTTGTCTTTTTGTCTACAAATTTCAGTTTATACTTCATTGACACTTGGTCTGGATTTTAATGACTAATTGTCTGAATATTGTCTCATACTCATCTGTCACACTGACACCACACCACATTTTAATTTACTAAACACCACCAACGCTGATGAAAAAAATAGTAAAGTGTAATAGTGAGGATTACATAAAATGTAGTGTTTTAATGACACAATACCCTTTAATTATTTTAATTATTGATCAGGCATCAATATGTAGAGTGGCAGCAGGAGGTTAATTAATCACTGCCTGAGCTATACATCTTAAAGGGTGTACAATTTAATGAAATGGATAATGACGATAGTAAATAGATTGCAAGCACTGCTCTACACATGGGATACTGATAAGAATCTGGAGAGGATAAGATAGATTACTGGCAGATGATGGTCGCGTGGCTGAGAAGACTGAACATAGTCCCAAATGAGAATCAGCTTTTTATCTACTCTTGGTATATGCAAAAGAATAGTAAAAAAAAAATATATATATAGAATAGTATATTGACAGGTTGGATAAGTGCAGCAGAAATTTTCGGACATATGTATTAATTTTAAAAGTAATAAGATTTATTAATTTTATACATTATTTAAGATTTAAAATTTAGATAGCATAAAGAGAGGAGGCAATCAGAAGAGGAGGCAATCAGAAGAGGGACCAAAATCATTACAGTGGTACACGGTGTGTACCATCAAGAATGTCTTAATTTACTTTATTGCTTTGTGCCAAATGCTGGTGTATACCTTTAGGCTACTTTCACACTAGTGTTTTATAATTCCAGTATTGAGTTCCATCATAGAGGCTCAATACCAGAATAAAACGCTTCAGTTTTTTCGCCATTCATTGTCAATGGGGACAAAACTGAACTGAAGACAATGGAATGCTCCTAAAAGCATTCCGTTCCGTCTTCAGACCGGAGAACAAACTGCAGCATGCTGCGGTTTGCTCTCCGGTCCAGGCATCCAAACCAAGACGGATCCGTCATGACCCCCAATGAAAGTCAATGGGGACGGATCCATTTGGTATGACACAATGGTGAACGGATCCGTCCTCCATTGACTTTCAATGGAGTTCATGACGGATCCGTCACCTGCACACATACACACAATACACACATACAGACATAGACATACACATACACAGACATATACACATACAAATACACATACATACTTACATGCTCCCCGACAGGTCTCCAGAGCGCAGGAAGAACTGGACGGCGCGCACAGATGACGATTCCCCCAGGCGCCCAGCAGAGGGCGCTGTGGGGAATCGTCATCTGTGCGCGCCGTCCTGCTCTTCCGGCGCTCTGGAGACCTGCGGGGAGCATGTAAGTATGTATGTGTATTTGTCTGTGTATATGTGTGTGTGTCTGTGTGTATGTATGTACTGTGTGACATGTGTGGGGCCGGAGCGCGGTTCCGGCTCCACACATGTCCCTGCGGCAGTCTGGATCCGGCAGCACCCTTCACCTGCCGGATCCAGGTTGCCGCTAGTGTGAAAGTAGCCTTGATAAACCTTGTGCACTTTACAAATCTACTACGTCACACCCCTTTACTAGACACTTTTGCAAAAGTGTCCAATGAGATGCAAATGTATCTTAAACACAGTTATTAAATCTGCCCACTGTTCTAAAAATTATTCTTGAAGTGAGTAAAAGCATCACACTACCAAAAATGAAACCTCATATTGATTCACTATTCACTTGTATAGTACAAGTGTGGAGCTTACCTCCAGACCTGTCAATGTCTATTCATTCAACACCAAGAAGTGTGTGTCAAACCTCTTGAAATCTCAAGATGTTGTAGTCTGGTCTAAAGAACATCTTCTCTGCCTCTAGAAAGTCACATACATTAGATATATGTCAGCCAAATTCACCATTTTCAGTGGTTTTGGCCAAAGATCTAATGTGGATGGAGGCCTCTTGACTCTCCCTGACAGCTAATATTGGGCGAGATAAGGTCTAGCCACATTGTATTTTTCAATGTGGCCTATCCTTCTGTTTTCATGGGGCTAACCACTGCTAGTTTTGTGTGGAAGCTGCTTTCTTTGATGCAGTTTTTGAATCCAAAGCCAGAGGTGGATTCAAATAGCGGTTTCAAAAGGAGTCTTTCCTTTATATGTGTCCTCCTTTTATGATTCGTTCCTGGATTTGGCTTTAAAAACTACATAAAAAATACCTGAACGTGAAAACCCAGCCAAAAGCTACTTTGGGATACTGGAAACTTGCTGCATTGCTAGTCTTCTGTTTCCTATACAAAGATGCAGAAAAATATTGATGGTATCAAGAAATGTGTGTTTCCTAAGATGCTCTTTGCACAATTTTTGTAATCAAAACCAAAATTGGAAATATAATGAAAGCTTTAGGTTTAGCCTATGGACTAATTTGTATTCACTTTTTTATTAATTTGCTTCCCAAATACAAAATTGAGAAACTTTATAAAAAGTCTTGATTAAAGATTTCTGAAATAAATCCAGCAGAGTACTGCCCATGATTCCAACACTTCTTTTTGCTGCCCCCTCTCTTCTCTTAGTGATAGATAGCAGCAGGGAGTGTCAGAGTGTAGAGAGGGGTCAAAGCGTCCAAGCTGTAGATATCAAGGGAAGCACACACAAAACAAACAAACAAATTTACAGGGGAAAGACAGCAACATTCTGACCACACAAATCATGGATGTATGACTAGGACAGAGACACATAGGGACACTTACATTTTTTTCTCATCGTAACTTCCAACGTATGTAATAGGGATGAGCGAACCGAACCATAACGAACCAGATTCGTTACGAACTTTCCCAAAAGTTCGGTTCGTCAGCGAACCGAATTTTCAGAAAGTTCGTGACGAATCTGGTTAAAATAACGGCGACGCAAAATATACGCATATTTATTGAGAATGTACGCTAATGCGTACATATTCAGTTAAGTAGCGTACCTTTGACAACGCTAGACTGTATGTTCGTTACTTGAGTAGGAATGTTCGCAGACGCAGTGTATGCGTACGCTAACGCGTACATATTCAGTTAAGTAGCGTAACTTTGACAACGCTAGACTGTATGTTCGTTACTTGAGTAGGAATGTTCGCAGACGCAGTGTATGCGTACGCTAATGCGTACATATTCAGTTAAGTAGCGTACCTTTAACAACGCTACACTGTATGTTCGTTATTTGTGCGGGAATATTCGCATTAGCGTGCGCATTAGTGTAAATTCTCAAATATGCGTATATTTTGCGTCGCCATTGTTGAAGTCACTTGGATTTTTTCCACTTTTTTCATTGTAATAGCAACTGCAAGTAAACGAAACTATACCCTATCAGACTCCCATTATTGTAGCAGCAATTATTCAGCCATTATAGCAAGGTTCGTTTTAGGTTCGGTTCGTACGAATCCGAACTTCACTAAAATTCGCCGAAGCGAACCGAACCGAACTTTTCAAAAGTTCGCTCATCCCTAGTATGTAATTTTTTCCATGTCAAATGGTCTATAGCCTTTAAAAGGATTTACTGTGATTTTTACCAGATATGCTTATTTAGTTGCTTATACCATGTACATGTTCCTGATGCTTTTTTTATTTGACTTTCCTGACCCGTTTTCACCATGTAAAGAAATCTCTCTGGTTTCTTTACATGCTGTATGTGGCATTTCCTGTTGCCATATCCAACCAAACCCATGATGCACTTCTCCTTTCTCTACTACAACAACCCCTAACAAAGCCCAGCTAGATTATAGCTCTTCCCACCCACATAGTTACATAGAAACTCCCCTATCACTGTCTTTGTTGCTGCTTTGACATGATCATGGACATAACATCACCGGAAATAAGAAACAGCTGCGTGGATTTGGTCATGAGACCATAGCCCAAAACAGAAGATAGGAGCAATGAGGGTTAAAGAAATACATTACAAAATTACAGCTGCCTTCATGAATGATTATTTTAAAGGATGTGGATGCAAACCAGAAAAGCCATTTAAAGTAAATGTCCAATATTTTGTGTTGATTGATTTTTGAAATATATCTTTATAAAGGCCAGGGCACTGGCTTAATGATATAAAGCTCCAAAGTTACTGCATCAACATAGGGTTTAACATTACAATTTTAACTGCTGGCAGCTACCACTAGGGTGGGCTTAGGAACTGTGTACTGTTCATACATTAAACACAATCATAACATAGTATGCAATAAACTCAAGCACCCTCTAGTGGTGACTTCAGGCAGACAGAATTTTATCATTTAGCTTTATATCTAGTCAGGCTATTTGAAGGTCTATATCAGAAAATCTGAGCTATGACCCCTATAAAGAAATTTTAAGAACGTTGTCAGCAGAAAAGAGCAGAAAAAGGTGTTTTAATTGTGGGCATTCTAAAAAAAGTGCATGTGCAGTGAATGTGATATTACAAGTCTACAGGATTTGGCCCTAAATCTGGGTCCTAAAAAAGTAGTCCTAATTTAAAAAACACAATGATACAGATCAGATGATTATGTCTGTTGAGATCACTATGACAACTTTTTAAATATTACTCAGTTTGAACACATAGGCAGCATATTGACCAGCATAATGCATAATGGTCTATGAATATGTTCTTTGTTATATAAGAGCCATCTAAGGTCTTGTCTATTAAGCCGCAGAATCAGAATGGAAGAGCCATCGTTTTGGGTGGTATGACAGATAAATAATACGATTTCAGCCTCAGTGGAGAAGATATGGTGGTCTGAAAATTCAGTGCTAAAGTAAAGGGGTTTGGGGACTCCTGACTTGAATGATACAAAAGGAACAAATAAAAAAAATGTTATAGATTCATCTATTTGCTCTTCTCTGACCCTTTCTTCTGCTCCTCTTCACAGTAACTACCCTGGGAAAGGCACAATGCTTTCTCCTGTCACAATATTGAGAAAAATTGAATTGGGGAAGAAAGACCACCAGATGCTTTATTGTCTTAGACGTTTCCACATAATTAGCTGGGAATAAAGATCCTCTGCATGGTTCCTTTGCATTGAATGAACTTGGATATTGCAACACAGCAGTGCGTTTTATGATTCATGCTCTGTTATCCAGTGGCTTTTCGCAAACTGCCAGCTACTTTATCACTGCCGGCCAAGACCGTGCCCACAACTTAAAATGCAACAATGCAAAGTTAACTGTGCGTGACAGATGTCCGTGAAATTGTTTAACACACACTCACTCACATATACATATAGAACACAAAGCTGTCTTTTATTGCCTTTTATTGGCCTCCCGCTAGGAGCCGTATTCCTAGTACATGTAAATAAAACTTAAACACCCCGGTAAATCAGTTCATTGTTCTCAATATATCAATGCAACTTTTTGTTAGTTGAATAATAAATGTATATATACAGATTTGGAAAAGAGAGGAGGAGAGGTGTGGCTCCATCTTTATCTCCATAGGTTTGTTAGAAGATATTTAATTGCCCAGGCTTATGAATTTTGGTATCTATAATATCCCTATTTTTCTATACACCAGTTTATAGTCTTGTCATCATCTAATTATATCAGATTTTTTAGTTACTTATATAATAATTTAAAAACTCTTTTGTAATTAAGTTTTAAAATGTAATTTTTCAAGTAATCAACTCACGATGGGGATTCTGTACTGTATGCTTCTCCTGCAACTAAAACAAAACAATGCTCCCTGGGAAACAGTAATATGCAAAATAACCGTGGAGCCCCAGTTATGGGTCTACAACACAGTGAAAGCCAGATATCCCTCAAAGGAAGGAAAACCAAGCAAAGGGGTGTCCCCATTACAGAGATCATCAAATCCACCATATTAAGTAGCCCCTTTGATGGATATCTGGCTTTCACTGTGTTGTAGACCTTTGGATTTTGGATTGCTGTGTTGAGTCTCTTAAATGAGGTTCCACTGTGTTTTTTGTAGCTGGTCTCCCTGAGGCATTGCTCCCGGGTTAGCCAGAATCCTACTCCACACTGATTAGGGGCAATACGCTGAACCAGCTGTCTGTGGATAGATTACTGGCTCAGTTCTCCCCCGTCACATCCTTAAAGCTTGTAAAAGAGCGGGATCTTGACATAGGGGCCACTTAATATGGTGGATTTGGTGATCTCTGTAATGGGGACACCCCTTTGCTTGGTTCTCCTTCCTTTGAGGGATATCTGGCTTTCACTGTGTTGTAGACCCATAACTGGGGCTCCACGGTTATTTTGCACTCTCCTGCAACTAAGACATATATTGTGTAAAAGTCATGGGGAGAAACCTGGGGCAACCACTGATCCTTAGAAGGAGCCCGTCGTACTATTAAATGGAGGTGAGACATGATTGGTTTTATTTTGGCCACCTCTTTATATGGGCAGCTCAGGTCTTTGGAAATGCTATATTTTTAGAATGTTTGTTAGGGTATTATTAGGTATTAGGTGCTCTAATATAGGAATTCACAACCTTTACTGGTCTGAGGAACTTACTGCCAGATGGAACCAATCCCAAGAGCCACAATAAAACTCAAATAAAATGTGACATAAATGTTTGATCAATGTCGGTTGCACTTCTTGGACTCCCACCAATTGTGCGAATAGAGGTCCTCTCCTCCTCTACTAGCACTGGAAGAGACCATGCATGGTCATGTACTTTATTATGGAGTGCTACACAGGAGTCATATGATCTCATTCTGCCAATCTATGGGAGTCCAAAAGATTGCTATGTAGTTTACCATTACCCATCCCTGCTCTTACCCTTCGTGCCACCCAGGGGGGACTGGCCATATACCCTACAGGAAAGTTCCTGGTGGGTCAATGCCCAGGGTGAAACCTGAGCCCTCCTGTTAACCAATGGCTGGTACATGATGATTTGATGCTCTCAGCATTAATTAAAACTAGGAGCATCAGGTACTCACGCACCTCATTGGCAGGTTCTCTCCTGCATTCAACTATAATGCCATCCTCAGGACAGTGATACTGTACAGTTAAATACTGTGGAGGGGGTGGCAATATTTTGTACTGCACTGTGGCATTTGGTTTTGCTGGGGTGTTTTTTTTGCACTGCAAATCTGTTGGTCCTACCCGCTCGTTTTGCCTACCTTCAGTCAATTTGGACCTACCTACAACATGAGACCTCTTTTAGGTTTTTTTCAGCACTACTTTAAGTTCCTAGTCCTCCTCTGGTACCACTACTCTGACGTGGAAAATACATATTAGCAGCTAGTAGACACACAGAATCGTCTCTGTTACCAGGTGGAAGGAAGTCACATAGAATGCCATAGCACGCCAAATGTGGCCCACAGGCTGCTGCTTGTGCATCTCTGTTCTAATAGAGGACTATGTAAAAAAAAAACTGTCCTTTTAATAGGATCTAAACATGTGAAAAATAAAATGAATTCAAAAAAAGTAAAAAAAAATTACAATAGACAAAAATAAAATTAAAGGGGTTATCTGAGTTATATTTATTGATGACCTATGTAATTACACCCAAGCTGCCCCATTCATTTCAATGGGAAGGCTTGTTCCCATACAATTGTATAGGAGCAATCCGCCCTATTGAAATAAATGGGACGGTTAGGTGTAATTACACCTGCTCACTGCTGTGGATGTTACGGTGAGCAGGTAAACAATGAAGAGGAGGCAGCGCTGGCATGGTGCGCACCTCCTCTTCATACAGCTGATCGGTGGGGGTGCCGGGTTTCGGACCCCCACCGATCTGATATTGATGACCTATCCTGAGGATAGACCATCAATAAATATAACTTGGATAACCCCTTTAATACATATTTCATATCTCATATCGAGAAATTTTACAACCTGTATAACAACCACTCCTGTGAAGGAAATGTCTGCAGTAGAAGACATTACAAAATATACTGTAACTAGTAAATGCTGTTATAGGATAGAAAAGAATGACTCTTTTTAGTTCAATAAACATAACAAAAGATTATGGACACCTGTGATTTTGCAGGTTTTCATAACTCTTATTCACCACAATGTAAAGTTATAAGCAGATAATTCTTCGGGGAGGTTTAGGAAACTCCAATGATCCAAAGGACCAGCTGTTCCTGCTTGCTGTATTTCAAGAAAAACAAAATCACAGTATCTCACATTACTATTACCTTTGTGTATGGAAATGAAAGCAAAAATGCTTTCTTAAAGCAGGGAGATCTTGAAGATTTTACTTTATACTTCAGTAAATTAACTCATGAGAATAATATCATAGATATGAAACAGGCTTGATTGTTGTTTCGGAATTTACTACCAGTTATGGCAGTCAACGTGCTTCACGTTGCGTGCATCAAATATTGCTAACCTTAGTGATTACATCAAAATGATCTACAACCGCTTGAAAATGGTACAGGGGTTCTGATTCATTGATATAGATGGATTATCATGGTTGGATTGCTGAGAAGATTATTGCATCCTTGGTCTTCACTAGGATGCCTGTACATAGTGCGGCTGGGCCTCTGCACCTGTACTTGTTATCTGAAACACCAGCATGTACAGGTTCAGCTCTGCAATTAGTGGTAATCGGAATCTGTGGAGGGCCTGTATGGCGGATGGGCATCTTAGATGATTTAAATAAAAACTACATTAAATGAATTATGATAAACTATGACATTTTAAAGTTAATAGTTACAATTATCACACTTACTTTGTCAAAAACGGACTTCACTGCTTTGAAAACATAATGAACTTTGGGGCTCATTTATTATACTGAAGTACGTCTATATTAGGTGTATTTCAGGTACAGATGGCTATCTTCAAATTCTTCCCACTCACGCCATGTCTAAAATTGAGGGCGTGAAGTGGGCGGGGAAGGGGCTGGGCCGGCAGACCCGTCTCATTCATCGTTTTGTACACATGGTTTAGGCATTGAAAATGGTCTAAATGTAAAACAGCAAGGAAACTGTCTTCCATTTAGAACTGGTGCTGGATGCGCCAAAGTTATGGAGAGGCCAGCGCCTCTTCATAACTTCAGCGGATCCACCACCAGAGCAGAGGCTTCATTAAGACTGGCGTCTAAAATGCCAGTCTTAATAAATGTGCCTCTTTATTTCTAAAAACAAAGTGCAAATAACAACAATAACATTCGTTTTTACATAACACAAGTAATATAAAGTTAAATAAATTAATGTTCACAATGTAAAGTGGTTGCAATATAAAATACAGTGGTATGGAAGACAATCGTGACAATCGTGACTCCGGTGATGATGTTGAGAAAATAATCATGGTTATTCTTCCAACAAGCTGGCAGTCCGGAAAGATAAAGTGAGAGGCATCTACCTCCTCTTATGATAAGCTTATTTACAATGGAGGATAGACTGTATATGTATTATCTATGTAGTGACAGAGTTGACCCATCTACATTTTAGTAAACTTAGCCGTCAGGTAAATGACAGACAAATTGTCTTCTTTCTTTATCAGTGAAAAACCTAATGACTTCTTGTAAAAGTGTTGACTCTTCACTGGATGAATATAAAGCACCTCGGCAGGGTGCCAATTAAATACTATGGCGAGGTTGTCTGACTCCCTGTCTGTGCATGCCTGTGGTAGGGCGTTTCTATGTTTGTATGTGCCCTGTGAGCACGTACTGTGGGTGGCCTGACCAACATTTTGGTGGTTGTCTTATTCCCACCCCTTTTACTACGACCCTGGTCAGGCTACTTTTATTCCTCTGACAGCTTCATGTAGCACAAAACATGGACTAATACATGCCATGAAATTGGCAACAAAGCCAAGCAAAAGGAGAACAATCCCCTGTCAGGATGTGGTCACAATATGGCTGATTGGATCTGGAAGCAGATGCCAGCAGCGGATATTGTTTGAATGACTGAAAAGACATGACCCCCAAAAGGACAGAAGAAAACGAGGCCCTCCTCATGAACCAAAGGGGGAGGGAAGGAGAGGTGAAACCAATGAATAAATCAGACTGTAAGGACCAGGGAATAAAAGGAAATGCTAAAGAGAACTTTTATGAGGCAAAAGTGGGCAGTCCAGTCTGTAATAGCTCTACCTCCCTAGCTTGAGGAACATTTTCACAGACAATAACTTCTTAACAGATGGGAGCTTCAGTTAAAGCAAAAAGTACTCTGTTTTCTACACTTTTGTATCCCTGTTTGTTTAGTCTGCTCACAGTGGGGACAGGTGTCTGAAGAAAGCACATCTACCACAAAAAGTTGCTTTGGTTAAAGTGATGCCTCGAGTAACTTCAGATAGACAGAGGTAATTTCTTAAAATATCTATTTTATCCATGCCCTGGAAACCTAGTAACATCTGAAATGTCCCTGGTTTCCTAACTCTGCATATCAATTACATAGCATTGTAAAATGAATAGAGTAGATTGTGCTGCAAAATTGCATGATAATATATTTTAACCCTTAAAATACAACCACTTTTCAAATGATTCATTTGAACATGTAGTGCAAATGTAAAACATGAGTTAAACTGATTTTGATATTTTATATTTTTGTACAAAATTTGAAATAAGATTTGACATTTTGCTCAAGTAAGGCTGGGTTCACTTTACCGTTTTATTTTCCATTCTTTTGATCGAAGCCTTATATGATACATGATACAAATGAAGGCTAGCAGGGGAAATCATTGTGCAAGATCTGCCAAACATCCAAGGAACACATTTATTCAGAAAAGCCTCCTTTTTCCAGCAAGAAGGGCAGATACGTTGCATTCAGTTCATGAAAATTTCACAGTCATACTGGTACAGCCCTTTACAATAGTGTTTTGCAGTGTATATCTTGTCTAAGCCGGAGTACATAGTTTGACAGCGACCGTGAATTTGGAACACATTTGTAACAAATTAGGCAACACGTTAAAGGGAGTCTGTCAGCACTTAAGTTCTGACCATGCTAAACTGCTGCTAGCAGCAGATAGAGGCTAGGGAGAATAGGCCGAACATAACCTTGGTGAAATTTTTATCATCAGAAAAAATGTGTACATGAAGTTTTATTTTGCCAGATTTTTCTCCAGGGCAGCACTTCCCTGTGAAATGATCTCTGCGTTGAGTTACTTCACTGCCCCTAATCTCTGCTCTGAGTGATAGATGTAGCATCCAACCAGGAGACCACTTCAGCTGTCACTCAAGGCAGAGGAGAGGGGGGCAGAGGAAACAGCTCAATGTAGAGACCACTTCACAGTGAAGTTCCACATCCAATGCACTTGCAGAATCTGTGAATCTTTATATTCACATTACTCCTGAGGATAAAAACTCCACAAATAAGATGCTTGTCCTGCTCTGTCCAGTCCCTACCTAGTGCTGGCAACAGTTTAGCAAGGTCAAAACAGCTGATAGACTCCCTTAAGGCTACACTCCCATTACCGTAGTGTTTTGCGGATCCGCAAAACACAGATATCGGGCCATGTGCGTTCTGCAATTTGCGGATTGCGCATGGCCACCACTATAATAGAAAATGCCTATTCTTGTCCACAACTGCGGACAAGAATAGGACATGTTTTTTTTTTGCGGGGCAGCAGAACGGAACTACGGATGCAATTTCATACCAGTAACCCATGCATGCGCACATTGGGCAAAACATTGCGCATGCCCGGGCCCGGCAGTGATGCGCAAAGGGGATATAAGGAAAATATGATGTCACAGAGCCACCGGGCAGGCCGGAGCTTACTGAGGGGCGGAGTTAGGCGGGAGTGAGGCAGGGGAACCTGGGCACTTTCAGCAAACTATCTGGCCCTGGGCACTTGCAATGGCTCATTAGCATATCATAAAAATGACTTTTTGGGTGATTTGAAGGATCTGAAAAACTAAACACAGGTAACATCTGTGTCATGTCTTTGTGTCCCACTGAACAATGTGATCTGTTTAAACCCAGTCAGGGTGGTGACAGATTCCCTTTAAATTAAAACCAACATGCTCATATAAATGGTTATTATAAAATATCTTTTTTACATTTTCCTCAATTTCTAGTTAAACTGGCACCAGAGAGTCCTTCACTGGAGCATTTGTAGAGATAACTCTGTTCGGCAATGACTTTGAGGCCACTAGGATGTATTTCCTTTAACCCCTTGGGACCCGTACGATTTTTTGTTTTCATTATTGTTGAGCGAATAAAAGTATCCGAAGTGGAATTTGATCTGAAGTTTAGGAAAAATTAAATTTGCAACAAATCTGAATTTCCTTGCGCTTCGTGGTAACGAATCATTTTCTTTTCCTAAAATGGTGGATACACATGTTACATAGTGAAAGTAAGAAGTCTGGGAAGACAAGGTCACCCATAATGCCGTGCAGCCAGCCAATCCACAGATTCCGTCATGCCCTGTGATATCAAAGCCCATTAAAACCCTCAGTGTGAAAAGGACAGTGCATGGATAGTGCAGGGACTGTAATCTGAAGCTGAAGGGATCCATAGGAGACAGCACAGTTTGCATCAATCCCTGTGTAGGGCATAGAGCTATCTAACTGAATGGTGTTCACAGTAATTAATAGAAAAACAATTCTATTGGGGCCTGCTTGCCAAATTGGGGTTGATAACCTGTCTAGTTCTACAAGGGGTGTCCACCTAGTTTAATAGATAAACAATTCTATTAGGTCTTGATTCTCAAATTGGGGTGAATAACCTGTCTTGTTCTACTGTTATTGGGGTGTCCACCTTGTTTAATAGATAAACAATTCTCTTAAGCCTTGATTCTCAAATTTGGGTGAATAACCCTTTCTAATTTTGTACACCTTCTGAGAGGGATGAAAAACTCAACTACTATTGAGACATCCTATATAGTTGGTTAGTTGCTGCCTATGTGCGTCATCGCCCATCCTCACGAACCAGTGGGACCCTCTGCGCTCATGCTCCACTGCCATGTTTGCTGGAGGGGGTGGGCTGGAGCAGCACCAGCTCCATCAGGAGCAACTTGAGTCTTGAGTCTCTGATGAGCATGTTTCTTTACCTGCCTACTAAAGAAACCAGCCATGGAGCAAAACCTAAGCCAGCATGTGGTGGCATACTTAGACTGCACCCTGTCACCCTAGATCCAAGATACCCTGGACTACTGGGCAGCTAAACTTGCATTGTGGCCACAACTGGCCAGGTTTGCCCTGGACAAGCTTTTCTGCCCAGCTAGCAGTGTGGCATCAGAGAATGTGTTTAGTGTGGTGGGGGGCATAGTTACCCCAAAAGAGAACTCACATTTCAACACAAAATGTTGAGAACTTAAACTTTATAAAGATGAATCAGGGGTGGATAAGGATTTCCACTTACCAGTTTCTGATACATTAGACTAGATCATTCTGGCATTAATGATTTGACTGCAGTGTGCTGCCACACCAGAACATTGTAAAAATGGCTCGTTACTTCTCCCCACATGCTGCTGCCACTATTCTGTTGCTGCCTCTGCTGCCATCTTGTCCTACTGCCACCACTATTGTGACTCCTCATGCTGGTCACACCCTCAACACTCTGTGACTGGGCCACTATGTTGACCCCTCTGCTGCCAAAAATTACACGGATGAGGCACTCCCATACAACCAGTATATCATATAAAGGAGGGCCTCATTCACATTGTGGTATAATTGTGGGACTCCGACACTCATAAAGCCTATGCACTAAGGGAAAGGGCTGCCAAAAATTACAAGGATCAGGCACTTCAATACCCCCTTTATTACACATAAAGGAGGGCATCAGACACACCCGTGAAAAATTATCATTGATGGCCTGCTGCTGACAAAAACAATAGGGGTGACATGCTGCTCCATCCAAAAAATTTCAGCGTGACACTCTGCTGCCGAGCTGACCAAAAAAAAAATTTAAAGTACACTTGCGGCTGTTGAGCTGACCGCCAAAAAAATTTAAAGGGACACATGCCGCTTAGCTGAACGTCTGAAACATTAGAAGTGACATGTAACAGAGCTGAGCGTGTTAAAATTATTTTTGACATGCCACTTAGCTGAACGTTTGAAACATTAGAAGTGACATGTAGCAGAGCTGAGCGTGTAAAACATTATGGTTGAGGGCCTGCTGGTGAGCTGACCGGCTAAAAAATTAGGGTGCAGGCCCAGCTGGTGGACTTCGAGGGCAGCCTAATAAGCAGTTTCATATGATGGAGGAAGAGGAGGAAGAGGATGAGAAGAGGAAGGGGTACATGATAATACAGTTTCTTCAATACACCCTAAAAGCTAGATTTAAGGTTCTTTCATGTTAAGCCGCTTTCCTCTGTTGGAGTAGAGAAGTCAGGGGCAATCAAGGCCTTGTTCATTTTGATAGGCGTCAACCTGTCAGCATTGTCAGTTGACAGGCGGATGTGCTTATCAGTAATTATGCCCACAGCGGCACTAAATACCCGCTCAGACAAAACGCTGGCGGCAGGGCAGGCCAGCACCTTCAAGGCGTAGAGCGCCAGTTCATGCCACGTGTCCAGCTTAGACACCCAATAATTATATGGCACAGAGGGATCGCTGAGGACGTTGACACGGTCAGCTACGTACTCCTTTACCATCTTCCAAAACTTTTCCCTCCTTGTTACACTAGGCCGCTCATCAGGGTGTCATAAAACTGTCCCAGGCCTTGGAGAGTGTTGCCCTGCCTTTGTTGGTACTGCTGTGTGTTCCCCTCGTCTCCCCTCCTCGGGTGGCCAAGGAACTACGTACTCTGCCGCCAGAGTTGTCAGATGGAAATTTGTGGAGCAATTTTTCGACAAGGGCCTTCTGGTATTGCAACATTTTACTTGTCCTCTCCACCACAGGAATGAGAGATGGTAGGCCAGGATAAGAAATGGCCGTTATCGGATACAACCATGCCTGGCTGTAAGTTGACTGGCGAGAGCCACAGCTCAGCCTTTTCCCTTATGCCCTGCCACAGCTCTGCGGCGGTGTGCTGTTTGTCACCGAGGCAAATAAGCTTCAGCACGGCCTGTTGCCACTTAGCGACTGCTGTGCTACACTGCTTCCAGCTACTGACAGAAGTCTGAGTGGTGCTGCAAGATGGCAATTATGCATGGGAAGAAGTGGAGGAAGAGGTGGAGGAAGCGAAGGGGGGGTTGCAGCCGCTACTGTAGGTGGCAGCGGAAATCCGGATGGAAGTAGGGCCCGCAATCCTCGGCGTGGGTAGCACCTGTGCCATTCCAGGGTACGACTCGCTCCCAGCCTCCACTACGTTCACCCAGTGTGTCGTCAGGGAAATGCAGCATCCCTGGCCAGAAGCACTTGTCAGTGTGTCAGTTGTTAAGTGGACCTTGCCAGTAACTGCGTTGGTCAGGGCACGGGTTATGTTTCTGGGCACATGCTGGTGTAAGGCGGGGATGGCACACCGGGAAAAATAGTGGCGGCTGGGGACTGCATAACGAGGGACAGCCACCGCCATCAGGCTGCGAAAGGCCTTGATGTCCACCAGCCTAAACGGCAACATTTCCAGGGCCAGCAACTTGGAAAGTTGCGCGTTTATAGCTATGGCCTGTGGGTGGGTGGCAGGGTATTTGTGCTTGCGTCCAAATGCCTGGGGTAAGCGTTGCTGCTGAGCTCCCACCAGGGAGGGGTCATGGCTGCAGACCCAGGAGGAGGTGAGGGGAGCTGGGCTGCCGCTTCTAGTGGAGCCCCGGGTCTGGAGCTGGGCCTACGTCATGACGCTGAGGAAGGTTGTTCATATAAGTCTGGTGATCTGGGTGAAGACGTGGCTGTAACTGTGAGTAGTAAAGTCACTGATAAAGTCATATATAAGAAAGAACTGCAAATCTCCAGACTGCAGGATGAGATCAAAAGAGAGACTGATTCTAATGAGAAACTGATGAAAAGTGAGCGTTTAGATAACTGTATCCGGGAGCTGACTGCCATGAGAGAGACAAAGTGCAGAGGGGCTAATGCCAGGCCCAAAATCCAGGCCCCTCAAACCAAGAGGGAGACCAGACTGCAGGCGGCCAAGAGAAGGGACATCATCAGCAGGAAGGACATGGTCTATGAGGAGATGCACAGTATTGTAATGCAGGGTAAAGCGGTGAGAATCATGGCTGCTGCTGCACCTACAGAGCCTGCAGGAGACAGCTGCGTGGTCACTGAGGGGTTAATGCAACCAAGTAATGGAGAAAAGAGTCTAAGTCAGCAAGACACAGCACAGATGGGGTTAAACCATGATCCTGATCCAGTTAAGCAGCTAATGAGCCTGACAACTGACACCTGTGCAGACACTGCAGTCAGTAACAGCCTGGCCTTGTCTCCAGTTATCCCAGTAACACCAGTCCCAGACACTGAAGTCATTCCCAACAGACCCATCCTCGACTCACAGCAGTCCATGGACTCCAGAGACAACATGGAGGTCACTGAGCCGTCACCATTAGTAACAGAGAAGGCCATCTCCAGTGCCCAGCAGCCAGGGGCCACACTGCCAGACTCTAGAGACAATATGGAGGTCGCTGAGCCGTCACCATCAGAGAAGGCCAGCACTAGTGGCCAGCAGCCAGGGGCAAGTAAACCTGCAGCATGGGGCAATACTGAGCCAAATACTGCCAGACCTCAGAGACTATTCTCTAATGTAACAAGATCTGCAAACCCCACACCTCAAAGGAGGAATGCAGTACGGATCAGGTACACCGGTCCAGAGCAAGACGCCCCCACAAGGCAGTTCATAGGTCGGGATCTGCTGAAAAACTTCATGGGATTTTCTGCGTCTGAAGTTTATGCGCTGATCCATGTGCCAACCACCAGGATCCATGACATCAGCTTCAAGCTGCCGCAGAGCCTGGACTTGTTCTGGGAAAAATTTTACTCTACTCAGCATCATGAAATTTGGGAAAACCTGCAGGTTATTCAGTTGTCCAAACCTCTGACCATAGTGGTGACAATTCTCCTCCAGTCCAAGGTGGTGGCACTAGCAGACGTATTGTACTGGCTGAGAAGACAATGTCTGGTCCTCGACTCACCTTATAAGATCTATGATGAAGAAGGAATCTGGAATGGAGGCTACAAAGTAAAAGTCCAGCTGATGCAGAACTATGGAGTCACCAAACACCTGCCTCATGTCTTCTACCTGGGATCTGACCGGGGGATCTGCTACTATCCTGGGCAGCCTAGACTGTGCCATAGATGTGGGGGCAGACACATGGCCTATACCTGCCCGCATGTAAAATGCTCACAATGTGGAGGACTGGATCACACAAGAGAGACCTGCACGAGATGCGTTCTCTGTAACCTGTGTGCAAAATATGGACATACTTTCCGGGAATGCCCACTCGCTCAGCACAATAAAAGCGCAGATCCATCTGATGAGGCCGATGTGGAAGATTTCCCTGAATTATCTGCAGGAACTGAATCTGAGCTCCCTGAGCACAATGATACTGCTGGCTCTGATGCAGGCTTGGTGAAGCCACAGCCAGAAAGTGACCATGAAGAGATAAGTAACCAGCAAGTCACATCGGTCAGTGTGGAGGTATCTAGGGAGATATCTGGAGCAGTTGGTGAGGTCTCCTTGGAGCAGAAAGGTCCCAGTGCTAATGTAGAGACTGCAGGAGCCATCATTACAGAGACATCCAGCGAGACACCTGGAGAGGCCTCCTCCAAACAGCAAAGTTCCAGTCCCACCACAGAAGCTATGGAGTCAGCCATTGAGGATGGATTTCAGGTGGTAAAAAGAAAGACCACGTCATCTGAACAAGAAACGCGTACACATAAAACCATCCAGACGCCAGGCTCACCGGCTGTGGAGATCTCTCCTGGGAGATACCAGGTCTTAGGAGAAGACGAGGAGGCCTCCAGCCACAATGTCCAGGAAGCCGATGAGAAAGATGTTCCTGAGGAGAAAGACATTGAGGTGTCTGTGTCCACCAAGAGGTGGGGCTCTAAAGGACATAGTAGTGGAAAACGGAAAAAAATGAAGAAACCTCGGTGACCTGAATGCACCTGAGGATCTGTACCCTCAATGTGAACAGTCTGAAGACGGACAGATATGATGGGGTGGGGGTCCTATTTAAGAATTGGGATATAAAAGTGGAACGGGTGGTGGAGTGTAAAGAGCAGCGGGATGTCATCAATCAGTGAGTGTATATCACCTATGGGGGGTGCGCTGCTGTCTGGCAATACACCGGGAACAGCTGTCTGTAAG
Source organism: Rhinella marina (assembly GCA_900303285.1). Lineage (NCBI taxonomy): Eukaryota > Metazoa > Chordata > Amphibia > Anura > Bufonidae > Rhinella > Rhinella marina. The sequence continues at coordinate 52,934 of ONZH01007918.1, read as the reverse complement.
TGCAGTGAATGGGAACATCTTGAATTCTTTGAGGGGTGTTTACCAGAAAGACCAAATATCCAACCCTGCAAATGTGATGTGGAGGAAGGTTCACACCTCAGCTCTGAAATGAATAGGACACTGGGATTTGTATGAGGCGTTATTTAAGAACCGCATTGTAATTTGTAACTGCTGTAAATATGAAAACTGTCTGTAAATAATTTGTTGTTGGTTTTTTAATAAAAAGATTGACATTTGAACGCTGCACTGGGACATTGAAGTAGACGTGCTGGCTGATGGTTCCTGAAAAGGTCCAGGTGCAGGGCGGAAGGCATCTGGGCCTGCGTCTTGGACAGCAGGTAACAGAGGGGAAGAGGAGGCAGTGGTGGGACCTGCAGACACAGATCGTGGACCCAGGCGTTCGGCCCACCTTTTAGGATGCTTTGCTGCCATGTGGCGGATCATGCTGGTGGTGGTCAGGTTGCTGGTGTTTACGCCCCTGCTCATCTAGGTACGGCACAGGTTACAAATTACAAACCATTAATTGTCAGCACTTTCCTCAAAAAATCGCCAGACTGCGGAACACCTAACCCTTGGCAAAGGAGCTTGCCGCAAGGGGCTGCTCCAGGGAACAGTTGTGACCCCACTGCCTCTTCCAGCCTGTTGCGGTGCTGCGGATCCCTCCCCCTCTGTACTGCTGTCCTCGCTCGGCTTGCCACCTTCCCAGGTTGGGTCAGCTATTTCATCGTCCACCGCCTCCTCTTCCACATCCTTACTCTGCTCCTCCTCCTGACATGGTAAACTAACAAGAACCTGACTTAACTGCGTCTCATCCTCATCCACAACCTCTTGAGACACTAATTGCCCTTGACTTATTGGCAACTGTGTCTCATCATCATCATCCACCTTGGGAGAAAATACTTGTCGTTCCCCACCGTCATCTTCTTCAGACTGTGTTTGCTCAATAGGTTCAGAATCAGGGCACAATATCTCCTCATGTCCCACTTCAAGTGGCCTTGGCGAGAGGCCCAAGCCAAGGGATGGTGATGAAAAAAGCTCCTCGGAATATCCCAATGTGGGATCTCTTCTTTGCCCAGACTCTGCATGGTGGGAGGAAGAAGGATCAGGGTGAGGATGTGGTTGCCCAGACTCTTGGCTACTGAGGCTGGACTTTGTGGAAGAGGGGGTAGTGCTGAACCGACTGGAAGAATTATCAGCTGAAATCCAACCGACTACCTGCTCGCACTGGTGTAGCGACAAGAGTTGTGTCTTGCGTCCCCCTGCAAACTGTGACATGAAGCTAGGAGTTTTGGATTACTTTGTTTCTTGGGCTCTGCCAGCAGGCACAGTTTCACCGCGCCCAGAGCCATGGCCTCTGCATTCACCATCAGCAGCACGCCCACTTCCCAGTCCCTTAGTGCTCGCCTTGCGCATATTGTATAGTATATATGCAACTTGGTCACAACTACAGTACTGCAGATTTTTATTATTATTATTATTATTATTATTATTATTGTATGATCAGAAAAATTGAAACGAATGTCCAATATTCTGAATGCGCAAAAGTTATAGAGCAGCCGCAAATGAGAAACTGCGGCCTAAATTATCGGTTTTAAATGTAACAATGGATGTCAGCTACATAGACTTTTGAACGGTTGTAATACGCTGTGCACCTAGCGTTACTGACAGGTCACACTTGCGGGTTTTTTTGCCACCAAAAAAAAAAAAAAATGCAGAAGGATTTAACAATGGACTTTTGTGTCTTTTGAACAATGATACTAACCCTGCCTATAGAAATTCTATCCCTACACAAATGTTATACAGCAAGACGCAAAAGAAGTACTGCGGGCTTAACAGCAGAAATTATAACAAAGCATGTCAGTTATATAATATACAGAGAGTATCCTACAGCATGCAGCAGCAGCACATGTGGCATTAATGGCAGGCCACCTAGTGCTATTTTCACCACCTTTAAACACCCCAAAAATAATTAAATATTGCTTTGTGCCAGATACAATAGCCCTAAAAAGGGCTTTTGGGTCTTTGTTTAGCAATTTCTATCCCTGCCTTGCGTGCTTCTCTCCATACACTGTCTGTCCCTGCATGCAACAGCTCTCCCTGTCTAACACTGGCCGGGTGACATGTGACCTGGCTAGCCAATCAGTGTAATGCCAGTAGCTAAGATGGCTACTGGCATTACACTGAATGCCATCCCTCCCCACACGCTAATTGGCTAATTAGCGTGCAGGGAGGTGACCCGAGCATGGTGCTCGAGCACACGTGGTATTCGGCCAAATACCGCGTGGTCCCGAGCACCATACACTATTCGGCCGAACATGTTCGCTCAACACTAATTAATACTTCAATTCAAAGTAATAAAACTTTGATATTTTTTTTTCCTTTTCATTGCCATATTCTGACCCCCATAACTTTTTTTATTGTTATGTCTATGACACTGTGTGAGAGCTTATTTTTTGCAGAAAAATCTTTAGCTTTTAATTATATCATTTTGGCTTGGGTGTTACTTTTTGATCACTTTTTATTCTATTTTTTTGGAGATGAAGCAATGAAAAAAATGGAAATTCAGCCATTTCGATGTTTTTTTCTGTTATGCCATGTGATAAATATTTTTATTATTATTTTAATAGTGCAGGCATTTTCAGACATGGTGTGGCCTATGATGTCTATTTTTTAAATTATTTATTTTTTATTTTGGGGAAAGGGGGGCGATTAGATTTTTAAAAATGTTTTTAATTTTTTAAAAACATTTTTCAACCTTTGTATCCTGGGGTCACATTTGACCATGGCATCTGCAGGGTTAAATGTCTGCTATTGGAATTATCACTGATTGCAGACAATAGCCCTGGGCCTCTGCTGTTTGAAACCCGGTGGATATGGTGTCCACTGCGTTGCAATCGTGCACCATGTTTAAATGAATGACTTCCACTGTACATGTACAGCAGCCGTTGTCTAAGGGTTAAAACAATACAAAAATGCATTTGATTTGGGGCAAGAATTATTTCCATATGAAGAACATCATACAAAATGGCTAAACAAATAAAAGAAACAAAGCATCACATATGTCATACCACTTTAAGTTGTGGACACATTTATCTGTGTGTATTTATTGTGCACCTCCTCCTCCATCCCTGAATCAAAACTTTGGAAGAATGATTGCTTATTTAATGCAGAGCCCATTTTTTTTACAGTTACAAATTACATAATCTAAAGATCTTATCACCACAGCTTCATTTATCTGACTTTATTGCCTTTCATTTCTGAAAATAATTTACGGCTTGCATTCTGACATTTAAATTAAGAGGGTGCACTAATTCTTGTGCATAACAATAATGAATTAATAAGCTTTCCCTTGCATAGTCAGCAAGGATTAATTATTATGCACACTACAGTAAAATCACTATTTGGTGGGTAAATGTAGTTTTATAAGCTTTTGTTCTCAAAGACAACACATCCCCATTAAAAGCATTTCATAAAAGTACTGTCAAAAATTAGGGTTGACACAATAGACTGCATTGTTGGAGATACATTACTATATATAAACCTGACACCTGTACAATAATATGAGACATACTGAGCAAGATGAATGAATGTGGTATAGCTCTATATTTCACTAGAAAATAATCTGCTGAAGGGCTAGGAAGAAATAATTTTAATGTTTGTACCTCCTATCCCTAAAAGAACACATAGGGGAAAAAAACAGATATACCGTTTTATACCTGTGGCTTGTGGAGTGGCGCATGACCAGGGGTGGACTGGCCATACAACCTACAGGGAAACCTCCTGGTTGGCTGATGCCCAGTGGCCCACCTGAGCCCTCCTTGCTGCCTCCAGCCAGAGAAGCAAAGGTCTGATGCTCCTAGGAGTAATTAATGCTTGACTCCTGAATTCAGCTGTGTTACCATCCCGAGACAAAAGCAGTAGGAGGATGGAACATGGCAGCTGGCTCAGCCACCACAAAGGGACGGATTCTTGCTAGGTATTATATGCTACTGGGGCATTATTTTGCGATGCACTGTGGTATTTGCTTCTGCTGTGGCAGTATATTGTGCTGAACTGTGTGATTTGGCTCTGCAGGGGCAGTATACTATGCTGCCCTGTAGTATTTGGTTCTGCTGTGGCAGTATATTCTGCTGCACTGTAGTATTTGGTTCTGCTATGGCAGTATATTGTGCTGCCCTATAGTATTTGGCTCTTCTGGGGTAGTCATTTGTGCTGCAATATGTTATTGCTGGTGACGCCTACTTGTGTTGGCCCTGCCTTCTGTCAATTTGTACCCGACTACAAGATGGGCCATTTTCAGTTTTTTCCAGGGCCACCTTAAGTTCCCAGTTCACCCCTGGGCATGAGTATGCCTTGCAGGGGCGTTGCCAGTCTAAAACATTCGGGTCCTGGGCCCCTGATGTTTTGTCCCAGGCCCCGAATGTCCTGCCTGCCAGATAGATACAATTGTATTGCCGTCCTTTGGACGGCAATAAAATTTAATCTAAAGCACTGCAACAGATAAAGGATCTGTGGTGACAGGTCATGTGACCAGTAAAACAGGCAGTGGTATGAAGGACCTGCGATGATGTCACTATCATGTGACCAGTGCAGGAGAGGATGGAGCTGAAGAGAAGAAGACTTGGGGAAAGAAGCTATGGTGAGCTTTGCTACAGGAGGAGAGGTAAGTGAAGGGAGAGGCAGAGCAATGATGTAAGTTGTAGTTATTTAACTGGGACTGTATGTTAGGGCTGAAGGGAGGGATGTTATTTAACTGGGACTGTATGTTAGGGCTGAAGAGAAGGATGTTATTTATATGGAACTGTGTGTTGAAGGTGGCTGGGGCAGGGTGATGTTATTTACATGGGACTGTATGTTGATGGTGGCTATAGGAGGGAGTGTTGTTACTTACATGGGACTGAATGTTGGAGGGGGCTGGGGCAGGGTGATGTTATTTACATGGGACTGTATGTTGAAGGTGGCTATGAGAGGGAGTGATGCTATTTACATGGGACTGCATGTTGGTGGGGGCTGGGGGAGTGAGTGATGTTATTTATATGGGACTGAATGTTGATGGCGGCTGTGGGAGGGAGTGATGTTATTTACATGGGACTGAAAGTTGACGGGACGATGTTGTTTACATAGGACTGTATGTTCAACGTGGCTGGTGGGGGAGTGATGGTATTTACATGGGACTGAATGTTGAGGGAGTGATATTTACATAGGATTGCATGTTGGAGGCGGCTGGGGGTGATATTATTTACTTGGAACTGTATGTTGAAGGCGGCTGGGGAGGAGGTGATGTTATTTACATGGGACTGTATTTTGGAGGGGGCTGTAGATAAAGAGGGATGTTCCTTACATGGGACTGTATATTGGCAGGGCTGGAGAGATGGTATGATGTTATTTACATGGGACTCTATGGAGGAGGGAGGAAAATAGTGCTATTTACATGGGACTGTATGTTGGAGGCGCTGAAGGGAGGGGAGCGATGTTGTTTACATAGGACCGTATTTTGGAGGGGGCTGCAGAGATGGTGTGATGTAATTTACATGGGACTGTATAGACTGGAAAACTGAAACCTGTATATCTCATAAAGAAAACAGGTTCTTGGAAATAACCAAAGACAATTACCTTTCCCAACTGGTTCAGGACCCGACTAGAGGGACGGCCATACTGGACTTAGTATTAACCAATAGACCTGACAGAACAACAGATGTGCAGGTTGGGGGACACCTGGGAAATAGTGACCATAATATAATAACCTTCCAACTGTCATTCAAAAAGAGCGGTTTCTTCAGGGAGGAACAAAAATACCAAACTTCAAAAAAGCTAAATTTAGCCAACTAAGAGAGGCCATAGGCCTAACTAACTGGGACAAAGTCCTCAAAAATAAAAATACAGCCACAAAATGGGATATTTTTTAAAAGCATCCTAATATCTAATTGTGAGAGGTACATACCTTATGGGAATAAAAGGTTAAGGAACAAGAAAAAAACAATGTGGATAAACAGAACTGTAAAGAAAGCAATAAATGACAAACAGAAAGCATTTAAATCACTAAAACAGGAGGGGAGCGAGGAAGCATCGAAAAACTATAAGGAAAAAAATAGAATATGTAAAAGACAAATAAAAGCAGCCAAACTAGAGACCGAGAGATTAATCGCCAAAGAGAGTAAAACTAACCCTAAAATGTTCTTTAATTATATAAATGGTAAAAAGTATAAACCTAAGGGTGTCGGCCCCTTACAGAGTAATGAGGGGGGAGTTGCAGAGAGCGATGAGGAGAAAGCAAAGCTACTAAATATCTTTTTCTCCACTGTATTCACTGAGGAAAATAAACTGTCAGATAAAATGCAGAATATAAAAGTAAATTCCCCATTAAAAGTGCCCCGTCTGACCCAGGAAGAAGTAGAGCTGCGTCTTAAAAAGATTAAAATAGACAAATCGCCAGGACCGGATGGCATACACCCCCGTATCCTAAGAGAATTAAGTAATGTCATCGCCAGACCCTTATTTCTGATATTTAAGGACTCTATACGGACAGGGAGTGTTCCACAGGATTGGCGCATAGCAAATGTGGTGCCAATATTCAAAAAGGGTCCAAAAACAGAGCCCGGGAACTATAGGCCGGTAAGTTTAACATCAGTCGTGGGTAAACTGTTTGAGGGTTTTCTAAGAGATACTATCTTGGAGTACCTCAATGAAAATAAGCAAATTACTCCATATCAGCATGGCTTCATGAGGGATCGGTCATGTCAAACCAATTTAATCAGTTTCTATGAGGAGGTAAGTTCTAGACTGGATCGCAGCGAATCAATGGATGTCGTATATCTGGACTTCTCCAAAGCATTTTACACTGTACCACATAAAAGGTTAGTATATAAAATGAGAATGCTTGGCCTGGGAGAAAATGTCTGTATGTGGGTAAGTAACTGGCTCAGTGATAGAAAACAGAGGGTGATTATTAATGGTATATACTCAGATTGGGTCACTGTAACTAGTGGGGTACCACAGGCGTCAGTATTGGGCCCTATTCTCTTCAATTTATTTATTAATGATCTTGTAGAAGGCTTGCACAGTAAAATATCAATTTTTGTAGATGACACTAAACTATGTAAAGTAATTAACACAGGAGAGGACAATACACTGCTACAGATGGATCTGGATAGACTGGAGGCTTGGGCAGAGAAGTGGCAGATGAGGTTTAACACTGACAAATGTAAAGTTATGCATATGGGAAGGAATAATGCAAGTCACCAGTACATACTAAATGGTAAAGCATTGGGTAACTCTGACATGGAAAAGGACCTAGGAATTTTAGTGAACAGCAAACTAAGCTGCAGAAACCAGTGTCAGACAGCTGCTGCCAAGATCAATAAGATAATGGGTTGCATCAAAAGAGGCATAGATGCCCGTGATGAGAACATAGTCCTGCCACTTTACAAATCACTAGTCAGACCACACATGGAGTACTGTGTACAGTTCTGGGCTCCTGTGAACAAGGCAGACATAGCAGAGCTGGAGAGGGTTCAGAGGAGGGCAACTAAAGTAATAACTGGAATTGGTGGACTACAGTACCCAGAAAGATTATCAAAATTAGGCTTATTCACTTTAGAAAAAAGACAACTGAGGGGAGATCTAATAACTATGTATAAATATATCAGGGGTCAGTACAGAGATCTCTCCCATGATCTATTTATCCCCAGGACTGTGACTAGGGGCCGTCCTCTGCGTCTGGAGGAAAGAAGGTTTGTACACAAACATAGAAAAGGATTCTTTACGGTAAGAGCAGTGAGACTATGGAACTCTATGCCTGAGGAGGTGGTGATGGTAAGTTCACTAAAAGAGTTCAAGAGAGGCCTGGATGTATTTTTGGAGGGTAATAATATTACAGGTTATAGTTACTAGAGAGGGGTCGTTGATCCAGGGAGTGATTCTGGTTGCCTGATTGGAGTCGGGAGGGAATTTTTTTCCCTAGAGTGGGGAGGATTGGCTTCTACCTCACAGGGGTTTTTTGTCTTCCTCTGGATCAACTTATAGGAAAACAGGCCGAACTGGATGGACAGATGTCTATTTCGGCCTTATAAACTATGTTACTATGTTACTGTATGGCAGAGGAAGGGAAATAATGTTATTTACATGGAACTGTATGGTGGATGGAGGAATATAACTACAGGGGGCACTGCAAATCCAGGGGACATTATAGACATTCTTATTACTACTGGGGGCTCTAGAGGAGGAACTTATAGATCTGCCTTATTTATACTAAGAGCACTATGGAGGGCCTTATTACTACTGAGGGGTCTGTAGAGAGCTTTATTACCACTGGGGGAACAATAGGGCGGCCTTATTTCTACTGGGGACTCTGTGAAGGTGTTATTAATAAGCTGATGTGGGGGTGCCAGGAGTCGGACCCCCACTGATCTTATATTTATGACCTATCCTGAGGATAGCGCATCAATATAAATAAAGCGGACAACCCCTTTAAGACCATATTTACTAAGACAGAGGTGAAATACTTGATGTTGCAGACTCCTAAGGTCTCTAGATGTGCTTGGTTACAAGAAAATTACTATAAGATGCTGACCCTTTGGTATTATACCCCGGTGAATATCATTGATATGTTGGTGGTGTGGGGAGACGTGGGTACCTTCCAGCATTTTTGGTGGCATTGCCAACTTCTTGTACAGTTTTGGACAGTAGTGTGTGAGGCTCTATCAAAGCTGCATAATAAGAGGATATCACCAGGGGTTTATGGAATCACCATATGGTACCCGCTATGAGAAGCAACTGTGCCAACATTTGTTGGCAGCAGCCCGGACTGATTGCTGCCAGTTGGAAATCTCAATCTCCTCCAATGATGACACAGTGGCTTAAGTGTGATCATATCTATAGATGAGCAATTAGCTCACTGGGAATTGAATACTCCCCATATATTTGCATGTATCTGGGATCCCTGGAGAAAATGCAGAATCTTCACATTTAGTGGACTTGTCTTCACTTGATACAAATTATTGTGGTAATGTGGCCTTAAAGTAGAACTCCTGCAAACATTTTTATTCTCTGATCTTTAGAAAGATACATAATGTAATCTGTAGTGAAGGTAATCTTCTCATCAGTGAGCATATTTGTGAGTTATAACCTCCTTCCTGATCCTCAGCTGAGAAGCAGGGAGATATAACTAACAAATACAGTCACTGGTAAGAAAATTACCTTCACTACAGATTACATCATGTACTTTTCTAACAAGTCAGAGAATAACATTTTTTGCGGGAGTTCTTCTTTACGATTCCTGTGGACTAGCTAGAGCAATGACTCTGGACAGCCCTCCTCTCCATTCCCACCTTTGCTTGTCTGCCTCCCACTTGTTTCCCCTGTACAACCCAGTTTACTTTTCTTTTCTTTGTTCTGTTATAGAGGATATATATGTTGTGATAAGTGTTGTGCCCACTTATATGATATTATGTACAAAGTATATCAAGCTTAACAACATCCATGTTCACAGATATGTTCAAAATGCTACGTCCTATGTTGACTATCTCTGTTTATTTAAATTTAAATTTATTTATTTACTTTAAAGGTATGCAAAATATATATATTTTTTAAAACAAATGTGACCACTGCATCTGTGAGCGCTAAAACTGTGAGCCGCACTCTTCCTGGCCCTGGGCTGTCTTCCCTTCACTGAGATTGGGGAAGGCGGTCTGTAATAGTAATAGGCCTTGTACAGGCTGATTACCAACATATTCCAATGCAGGCCTGTTGGTGGCAGCACTGCAAGGGAATAAATTGAATTCAGCATTCTACTGTATAATGCATAGATGTGCATTACAGAATGCAAAACACAATCCAATGATTGCATGTGATAATCACCAAGGGTGACTTAAAAAAAGTTTTAAAATAATTAAAAACCTAAAAAACAAAAAAATATAAAAGCTCAAATCACCCATAATGGGCATCAGCACATCTGAAACCTTTATACTAAAAGTTATGGTTGTCAGAATGTGGCAATGAAAAGAAAAAAATATTTTTTTTCAAAAGTTTTTATTTTTTTTCAATATAAAAAAAGAGAAAAAGTATATAAATGTGTTTAAATCACTGTAATGATATTGACCTAGAGAATGAATGTACCAGTTCATTTTTACTGCATAGGGAATGCTGTAAAAACCCCATAAAAGTGTGGCAAAATTGCATTTTTTTCCAATTTTGAATTCTTCCCACTAAATCAGTGGTTCTCAACTCCAGTCCTCGGGACCCACCTGCCAGTCAGGTTTTCAGGATTTCCTTAGTTTAGACCAGCTGATATAATTAGCGTCCATCCATCAGGACTTACCACAGGTATTCATTCTGTGGGATATTCCTAAATCCTGACTGGCAGGTGGGTCCCGAGGACTGGAGTTGAGAACCACTGCACTAAATTGTGTGCAATATTAAAGTACCATTAAAATTAAAACTTGACCCACAAAAAAATAAGCCCTCATATGGCTATGTGAACAGATAAAATAAAAAAGTTCTGAAAAAATGAGGGGTTAATTGATTTACTGGCTCCTGTACAGTGACACTGGGATGACTGGCCAGGTATCAGTGGTGTTTAGTAGTAGTATTTATTTAGTTTATGCTCTTATATAGCACTGCTATATTTCGCAGTGCTTTACAGAAATTAGCATCAAGCTGTCCCCAATGGGGCTCACAATTTAAGTTCCCTATCAGTATATTTTTGAAGTGTGGGAAGAAATCCGGAGTGCCCGGAGGAAAACATACACACTACATGCAGATTTGGTCCTTGGCCAGATTTGAACCTCAGCGTATTAAAATGGTCTCCTGCAATACAGTCACACTAAAGGCGCATTTACACTATCTGAGTAGACAGCCAATTGTCAGGAAGGAACTAGCAACTGCAATCTGTCACAATGTCAGTAATTCACATGGTGTGTGGTTTAAATGGCCAAAATCATACCGGAAGTGTGCAGAGTGTCTGAACTTATTATCCCTTCACTGCAGCAGGGACTGAAAATGTGGTATGCTAATCAACTTGTTGATTAAAATGTTGTAGCCCTTGAATCATGGGTGCATAGGGTGGCTTAACTTGTTTCCCCTATGCAGCATTAAAGTCTATAATGCTTCACGCTGGTTACCTTGCTGACTCTTTCTCTTTCCCTTGCTATAGCCATGCAAACCTCCAAAATCTTCCCTCTCTCTCTCTCTCTCTCTCTCTCTCTCTCTCTCTCTGATGATAGTGGAGAACACATAGTGATCTCACCAGAAACATGGTAGCTCGCTGGCTCCTGGCTTCCTCACTGCGCCTGCGCCGTGCTCGACTGTGACATATTCGGCACAGGCGCAGTGAGGAAGATGACGACGCAGGCACAAGATTTATATGGAGGACAGGGCCGGCAGGAGGAGACCAACGCTGCCTGTCCCTGTCAATCAAGAGGACGTGGGTGATACATGAGGTGGGCAAAAGGAGCCTCTAGGAGCAGGTGTAACTTAAAGGAAACCTGTCATCTCCGAAACACCCCCTGAAGTAGAGTAAGCATTGTATAGTGTAAGTGATGCTGAATCCGAATATGTAAGTTTTATCTTCATACTCCCTTCCATTCAGATGCTGTGGTCCCACAAAAACCAGCAGTAAAATGCATTGAGAGGACTCTTCTTTGAGTCCTCTCCATTATGTGAGTGAGCACTGGAGTCCTCCGAGTGCATTTTACTGCATGTTTGTGGGAGCACAGCGTTGGAATGGAAGTAAGTATGAAGATAAAACTTACATATTCGAATTCAGCATCACTTACACTATACAACGCTTACTCTACTTCAGGGGGTGTTTCGGAGATGACAGGCTCCCTTTAACCCCTTCAATACCAAGCCAGTTTTCACCATAAGGGCCAAGCCACATATTTCAAATCTGATGTTTCACTTTATGTGATAATAACTCTCAAACACTTTTGCTTATCTAAGCGATTCTGAGATTGTTTTCTCGTGACATATTGTACTTCATGTTAGTGTAATTTGAGTCAGTATGTTTCACCTTTGTTTATAAAAAAAACTCCAAAATTTACAGAAAATGTGGAAAAATTCACAATTTTTGAAATTTGAATGTCTCTGCTTTTAAAGCAGATTGTGATACCTCATAAAATAGTTGTTACTGTCTACTGTTATATACTGTTACATACAGTCTACTTCATGTTGTCATCATTTTGTAAACATCAGTTTATTTTTTTAGAACGTTAGAAGGCTTAGAATTTTACAACCAATTCTTAAAATTTTTAAGAAAATTTCCAAAACCCACTTTTCAAGGAGCAATTGAGTTTTGAAGTCACTTTGTGGTACTTACATAATAGAAACCACCCATAAATGACCCAATTTTAGAAACTACACCCTTCAAGTTATTCAAAATTTTACAAACTTTGTTAACCCTTTAGATGTTCCAGAAGAGTGAAAGGAAAATGGAGGTGATTTTTTTTTTAACAGCCCAAGAAAACTCAATACTTTTTACCCTGATTCTGCAGTTCACAGAAACACCCCAGGTGTGGGTAAACTGCTGTATGGGAACATAGCAGGGCGCAGAGGGAAAGGAATGCTGTATAGTTTTTGGAGGGCAGATTTCACTGGGATAATTTTAAGTTGCCATGTCACATTTGAAGACCCCCTTATGCACCCCTAGAGTAGAAACTCCCAAAAAGTGACCGCATTTTTTAAACTACAGGATGAGGTGACAGTTTTATTGGTACTATTTTGGGGTTAATATGATTTCTGATTGCTCGATATTAAGCTTTTTGTGAGGCAAGGTAACAAAAAAATGGCTTTAGTGGCACAGTTTTTATTTTCTGTTTTGTACGAAGTTCTCCTGACAGGATAGATCATGTATTGCTTTTATAGAGCAGGTTGAGGCTCCATTCACACGTCCGAATTTTTATTTTCCAGATTTTCGGTCCGTTTTTTGCGGATCCGTGTTTCCTCCAAAACCTCCCCTTTTTACCAATTGTACATCCGCATCCGTTCCGTTTTTCCGGAAAAAAAAGGAAGGAGGAATATATGTTGGTAGGGTATTTCATTCTATCATCCGCAATTGTGGATGATATGCAGATGACATATTGATGCATTCCGCATATCATCCGCATTTTTTGCATACCCATTGACTATAATGGGACCACGGACCGCATATGTGGACAAAAGTAGGACAAGCTCTATCTTATTTGCGGATCCGCATAACGGAACGGAATGGAACAACGGATGCGGACAGTTTTTCAGAACCCATTGAAATGAATGGTTCCGCATCCTATCCGCATGATTTAGTAACATCATGATTTAGTGTCCATCCAGTTCGGCCTGTTTTCCTACAAGTTAATCCAGAGGAAGGCAAAAAAACCCTGTGAGGTAGAAGCCAATTTTCCCCACTTTAGGGAAAAAAATTCCTTCCCGACTCCAATCAGGCAATCAGAATTACTCCCTGGATCAACTACCCATCTCTAGTAACTATAACCTGTAAAATTATTACCCTCCAGAAATGCATCCAGGCCCCTCTTGAACTCTTTTAGTGAACTTACCATCACCACCTCCTCAGGCAGAGAGTTCCATAGTCTCACTGCTCTTACCGTAAAGAATCCTCTTCTATGTTTGTGTACAAACCTTCTTTCCTCCAGACGCAGAGGATGTCCCCTCGTCACAGTCCTGGGGATAAATAGATCATGGGAGAGATGTCTGTACTGACCTCTGATATATTTATACATGGTTATTAGATCTCCCCTCAGTTGTCTTTTTTCTAAAGTGAATCCGCATCCGATCCGCAAATCCGCATAGATGCCCGTGATGAGAACATAGTCCTGCCACTTTACAAATCACTAGTCAGACCACACATGGAGTACTGTGTACAGTTCTGGTCTATGTCTGTCTTGTTCACAGGAGCCCAGAACTGTACACAGTACTCCATGTGTGGTCTGACTAGTGATTTGTAAAGTGGCAGGACTATGTTCTCATCACGGGCATCTATGCGGATTTGCGGATCGGATGCGGATTGGATCAGGAAAGAAAAACAGGACGTGTGAATGGACCCTGATACAGACATGAGAATAACAAATATGTGTATTTTTTTGTTGTTGTTGTTTCAGTTTTACATAATAAAGCATTTTTGAAAACAAAAATTATGTTTTTGTGTCTTAATTTTCTGAAAGCTACATTTCTTTTATTTTTCTGCCGATTGTCTTGTGTAGGGGCTCATTTATTGCGGAAAGAGTTGACATTTTTATAGGTAGCATTTTTGGGTACATATGATTTTTTTTATCACTCAATATTACACTTTATTTAGCAAAAATTGGTTGTTTTGGCAGAGGTTTTTTTTTTATGAAATTCACCTTAGGGGTTAGATCATGTGATATTTTTATAGAGCAGGTTTTTATGGACGTGGCAATAATATGTCTACTTTTTTAAATGTATTTCAGTTTTACACCATAAAGGCATTTTTGAAAAAAAAAATCTCCATTTTCCGAAAGCTATATTTTTGCATTTTTGGGACGATTGTCTTAGGTAGGGTCTCATTTTTTGCGGGAAGAGATGACGGTTTGATTGGCACTATTTTAGGGTACATATGTCTTTTTGATGGCTTGGAATTACTCTTTTTGTGATGTAAGGTGACCAAAAAATGGCATTTTTGCTCAGTTTTTATTTTATTTTTTTATGCCGTCCACCTGAGGTAGTAGATTATGTGATTTTTTTATAGAGCACTTCTTTACGGACACGGTGATACCTAATATGTCTGTTTTTTATTTTATTTATTTTATTTTATTTATTTTCTGGTGAGGGGACTTTTTTTTTACTTGAAACTTTAATTTTTTTTTATTATTAAAAAACACTTTTTTACTTTTTATATTTGTCCCACTGCAGGACTTCCCCTTTTCAGGGTTTGATCCCTGTTTCAATTCAGTACAATACATTCTGCAGGCTGGATCTCCTGGGCTTCCTTAGCTGGCAGGCTCTGATGCCAAGGCAGTGGCAGCGCAGTGCGGGGGCCGATGGAGTCAGAGGGTACTCCCTCCCTCTGCAGACCCCGCACATGCCGTAGTCAGCGCTGACTGCGGCATGTGAAAGGGTTAATCCGCCGGCATCATCGCACACAGCGACGCCGGCGGATGCAGCAGGGGCCTGGCTATCATTAATAGCCGGAACCGTGCTGCTGATCGGGCGGGAGCAGCTCCTGAACCCGCCCGATCACATCATGTACATGCACGTTAGGATACGGCGAGAGGCTGCATTCCCTCACACACATGTACGTGAAAATACATGAAGGGGTTAAAGAGGACCTGTCATCACAAAATGCAGCACAAACTGCAGGCAGTATATTATAGAGCAGGTGGAGCTGAGCAGATTGATATATAGTTTTTGTGGGAAAAGACTCCATAAAACCTTTAGGTGGTCATTTACGTACAGACATACGCCACTTTTGTGGCTTATATTTGGTGCAGATCCTGTTGCACGCTTTTTAGACGACAGTTCTAAAAAGGGGGACATGGTGTTGGCAGGGAAGGGGATGCCTCGTTTAGGTGTAGAAAATGGTCTAAATGTAAGACAGCAAGGAAGCAGCCAATAGCAGGCTACGACGGGACGAGTGACGATTGGCTGCCCCTCCGGACTCCTCTGTGAGGGGCCCGGGTATACAAGCATTATAGATCTTGGATAACCCCTTTAATAAATGTGCCCCTTAATTTATTCTGTTAAACCTCTGCTGTTTTATGCATCATGCATCATGCATCATGCATGAGTCGTACGGGCGGTGCCACTCAGTGATTGACAGGTATCCTGCATGACTAAACAGGGAAGGCTGTCAGTAATGCCCCTTTCACACGAGCGGGAGACTCGCATGTCTCCCGTAACGCATCTACAGGGCTGGACTCCGGCACTGACTGGGATCGCATATAATGCTATGCGATCCCTGTCAGTGCCGAGTCCAGCCCTGTAGATGTGTTGCGGGAGACATGCGAGTCTCCCACTCATGTGCAAGGGGCATAACAGTGTGGAACCAGCCACATGACTCCAATGCATAAAAAGAGCAGAAGTTTAACTGTATAAATTACGTTCTACTGAATCTTTTCTACAAAACTGGTGTAAAGTAGAACTGGCTTAGTTGCCCATTGCAACCAATTAGATTCCATCTTTCATTTTTGACAGCTCCTTTGGAAAATGAAAGGTGTAATCTGATTGGTTGCATTGGGCAACTAAGCCAGTTCTACTTCACACCAGTTTGATAAATGATTCCATATATATCAATCTGCTCAGCTCCTCCTTCTCTATATCATACTGCCTCTGAATTAGGGTGCATTCACACGACCGTAAGTGTTTTGCGGTCCGCAAATTGCGGATCCGCAAAACACGGATACCGGCCATGTGCGTTCCGCAATTTTCGGACGACACATGGCTAGTGCTATATAGAGAAAGCCTATTCTTGTCCGTGCTTGCGGACAAGAATAGGACATGCTCTATATTTTTTGCGGCGCCGCGGAACAACGGATGCGGACAGCACATGGTATGCTGTCTGCATCTTTTGCGGCTCCATTGAAATGAATGGGTCCGCACCCGTTTCGCAAAATTGCGGAACGGATGCGGACCCAAAACTACGGTCGTGTGAATGCACCCTTACACTGTGTTTTGTGGTGACAGGTTCCCTTTAAAATATAGCATGGCCACAGATCAGGGATGACCTTTTAGAATCACACTTTTACTATCCAACAATCATAGAGATGCATAGTGATTCCTATAGTTTAATACTGATGCATTTCATGGTAATGGAATCTGAGTCATGTAAAAATTCTGCCAAATTTATTAAAAGTTCTTGTGCATTTGGAATGCGTTCCTGCACTGGTGAGTATACAAATTTTTTTTTTTATTATTGAATTGGACAACCCCTTAAATATGGAAAGTATAATTATTCAAACAATGGGGCACTAATCCTGTCTAAGAGTTAAACAAGGTAAAACAGTATTTAGACCAGGGGTCCCCAAACCTTTTACACAGGGGGCCAGTTCACTGTCCCTCAGACCGTTGGAGGGCCGGACTATAAAAAAAACTATGAACAAATCCCTGTGCACACTGCACATATCTTATAGTGCTTTGCCTTTCTTCCTACTTCTGCTGTTATTTCACACTGCTTCCAGTGATGTGGGGCGCCGCAGACCGGATGTGCGTCATATGCAGGGGTGCACCTAGCCTTTCTGCTGCCTGAGGCGAAAATTGATACAGCGCCCCCCCTTCCCCCTCAATACAAAATTTTCAACCTGACCCCCTTCCCTCCTTACATCACGTAAATCACTACAGAAAATACCGGCTTATACAGCGCCTCTTAGTTACTAGTTTTCCATCATCCTCCCATCTTCTGGACAAATCATCCTACCACCCCCAATACTGTGCCGCTGTGCTCTCCAATACTATAATGCCCCCTAGTAGTAATCATTCTCCTTATAATGTGACAGTAGAAAATGCCCCCTAATGTGTGCCAGTACAAAAAATCCCCCCTTTTAATGGCATAATCTGTCGATATAAAATACCCCTATATAGTGCCCCCATAGTACTCTTCTCCCCCCTTCCCCATAGTACCCGCCATAATGTGTCAAAGTATAAAATGCCCATATACAGAGCCCCCCCATATAAAATACTCCTTCTTTTTGTCCTCAGTAGATGCCCCCAATAATGTGCCAGTAAGAAGTGCCCCCCAATAATGTGCCAATTAGAAGTGCCCCCAATAATATGCCAGTAAGCGCTTCCTTAGATGCCCCCATAGTGCCTCCCAACAATATGCTAGTAAGTGCCCCCTTAGATACCCTCATAGTTCCTCCCAATAATATGCCAGTAAATGCCCCCCTTAGATGCCTCCATATGCCAGTAAGTGCCCCTTAGATGCCCCCATAGTGCCTCCCAAATATTCCAGTAAGTGCCCCCTTAGATGCCCCCATAGTGCCCCCAATATGCCAGTAAGTGCTCCCTGAGATGCCCCCATAGTGCCCCCAATATGCCAGTAAGTGCTCCCTTAGATGCCCCCAATATACCAGTAAGTGCTCCCTTAGATGCCTCCATAGTGCCCCCAATATTCCAGTAAGTGCTCCCTTAGATGCCCCCATAGCGCTCCAATCCAGTATTGTGCCATATAAAAAAAATAAACACTTATACTTACCTCCATGAGCCTGTCAGTGATGCGATGCAGGCCTCTTCCGGCCTGTGTTTCACGATGTACGGCACAGACGGCGCGATGACGTCATCGCGCCACCTGCCTGACCTCTGATAGGCTGCAGGCCTAGTGCCTTCGGCCTATCAGAAGAACAGGGAAGGGAGAAGCCTCTCCCTCTCTGTTCCTCCGCAGCAGTTATCGGTATCGCTGTCCTGAGGACAGCGATAAAGATGACTATGGAGTTAAGTGCTTCCACAATGGAAGCGCTTATCTCCCTGTTCCACTGACCACCAATGAAAGAGGTACCCCTTCCGGAAGTGCGGCGGGGGCCGGATAAATGGCCTCAGGGTGCCGCATGCGCCCCGCGGGCCGCAGTTTGGGGACCCCTGATTTAGACTGTCTAGACCTGTTTGTATACTGCCTGTTTGTATACCACCTACTTGTTGGCTTACTTTGTACCAGAATTGTGTGCATAGTGGGGCACATTTTATTAGAGTTTATTAGATTTTATTATAACGATTTAAGTATAGTGGGCTAAATTTCGGTTGAAAGTTCCATATAAAATTAAAGGGGTTCTCCTGGATTTTGGTACTGATGGCCTGTCTTCAGGATAGGTCATCAAAATCTGACAAAATGGACAGTGTTGTGCTTGGTAACCTGAGAGGAGAATGCAGCACTCATAAGGGCTCCGGTGAGTACCACGGCTTCCTCAAACAGCTAATTGGTGACGGGTGATGGACGTCAGACTCCCGCTGATCTCATATTGATGACCTATTTTGAGGATAGACCATCAATATGAAAATCTCAGAGAACGCCTGAGAGCAAGAGAGCTCTCTTTTCACACAAGCATCATGGGTTCTGTTTAGCCCCTTTTCTATGTTCAGTATTTGGTCAGCTTTTTTCATCGGTGTTTGTAAGTCAAAACCAGAAGTACATCCAAAATACAGAAGAGGCACATATTTTTCCATTATACTTTTTCTCTGTAGGAACCAGCCCTAGATTTGATGCCAAATCCTGACCAAATACTGACCATGTGAATAATAATAATAATAATAATGATAAATAAATAATGTGAAGTGACCTTTATGACAGAGGTGTGTCTGGTATAATAGCTCTGTTTCCAAATCCTAAAGGATTGTATTGACTTATAATAGGTCTGTCAGATTTACATTGGGTTCTGGTATTTTGTCAAATAACAAAAATTGTGCTTCAGATTGCACTTGATTTTTTTTCCAAAAATGTTTGAACCCTTCAACAAAAGCCATCAGACATGTCATTTAATTATACAGTATTTCTAGAGACGATGAAAATAAACTAACAATATAAAAAAAATCAAGGTGAAATCAAAAGTATAATTTTACAGCTCAGCTGATCACTCAAATAGGTCAAATAGATTCATAAGTGAGCTCTGATATTAGGTTCTTCCCAACATCCGTCGTACATGGACAGAGCATCGGGAAGTGACTTCATGACCGCTGCCATACAGATATTTTTTCCTTCTCTAGATAAATTAATTAAGATTCATCCACCCATTTCTCTTCATCCACACCCATTCTTCTCCCTTGATTGAACTTGCTGGTCTTTTTTCAATCATAATAACTACAGCTACTATGATTAGTTAGTTACTGTTGGAGCAGCTAAACAAGGGCACCCATTATTGGCCTGGCTATTATATATATTAAAGGGAGTCTTTCACCTGTTTTCAGCTGTTTTCCCGGAAGAATAAAAGTGCTTTTTCTGAACATGGAATACAGACACACAGTGCACACAGGTATGTCTGGGATTTGTCTGAAATCTTCTGTGGGGTACTGCTGTTAGTTATATAGATGAAAACAGGTGAAAGACTCCCTATAATAGATAATTACTTTAATGACTAAAACAAGTTAAAGATAACATAAAACATTTAAAAAAAAGTTATTTGGATTACTAAAAAAAAACAGTCAGCTATACAGAGTTGCTTGATTTGGATAAGGGAATTTTTTCTTTTTATGGAAACTAGCAGCTGCTTTGCACTGGACTAGGTTTTAGGCTTCTTTCACACGAACGTAGTTAATGCGGGATCTGAGCCGCATATTTTGCGGCTCAGATCCGGACCCATTTATTTCTATGGGGCCGCAAAAGATGCGGACAGCACACTGTGTGCTGTCCGCATCCGTTGCTCCGTGCTACGGCCACGCAAATAGAATAGAACATGTCCTATTCTTCTCCGCAATTGTGGACAAGAATAGGCATTTCTATGATATCCCTCCGCAAATTGCAGAAAGCACATGGGCCCGTATCAGTGTTTTGCGGATCCGCAATTTGCGGACCGCAAAACACAACGTTCGTGTGAAAGAAGCCTTACTCTCAGGGTAAAGGCATACGGCATGGCAATGCAGCAGCAAAGACACGGTTGTAGTGTGGCTTGAACCACATGACTAGGTAAGTTATGGTGGTAATCAAATAACTCATTTACAAAAAACAATCTGTAACGAATGTAGTTTATTGACCAAAGCCATGGCTTTCAAGGCTACACTGTTCAAGTCGTGGCCTTATCCCTAAGCAATTTAAAAAATGATAAGGTTGGGCAGAATTACAGAAGAACTCAATGTGGAATTCTGATTCTTAGCTCACTATTTAGTGTAATTCTCATAAGTCAATATAGCAGAATTCCTAATTCAATGCTATAACATATACAGAGTGTCTATATTAGGTAGGAAACCTCCATATAATTCAGGATAGGTTTCCAGCATTATAGAGGGTATTATCTTGATAAATGACTTTGCTTCTTCCTTAAAAGAAAGTGGACCAAAACTTTGATAAACGACCCCATCCAGCCTTTACATTACAGTGATTCAGGTTCTCACCCATAGGCATCATTTGTCAGCTTGTCAGGATTACCCTATATGTTGAAATTATGTCAGTATAGAGGTATTTCCTCCTTTGTGTTTTTGCTGTATCACAGGTTAAGGGTTAATATGTACACACAATGTACACACAATAAATACATACATTTCAAAATGTGCAAGCCACAAACGTAAAATTTCAGCTATCCTTTACATTAAATTCCAGAGGTCATTAAATATAGATTGCACATAGACAATTCCATTAATGGTCACACTGGACAAATGGCCTGGGATAATTTCCCAGGTGCCTGCGGGACTTCTACAATCCCAACATTTTGTTACAGTACTAAAAAGCTTTAGGCTGTTTTGGACTTGGAGGTTATACACTGGTGCATTGTCTAAATACACGATGCATACTGCACAGTTCCACTGCTTTGCCAGACAGTGTTGTACAGTGCCAACATATGGTGCCTTGAGAAAGTATTCACTTTCCTGTTTTGTTGTGTTACAACTTGAAATTAAAATGATTTTAATTTAGTTATTAATAATTTTATGTAATGAACCTCAGAAAATAGTCCAAACTGTTACACTGAAATAAAAAAAAAAATTGTTTAAAAAATAGAAAACAAAAAGTCATAGGTGCGTATGTTTTCACCCCCTTTGAACTATTTGCCAATCATGGGAAATGCTATGTGCGGCCCAAACCCCACCCTTCTCATCAACCCAAAAACACCATCCCCACAGTGAAACATGGTAGTGGCACTCATACTAGTAAAGATAGGCCACTGTGTAGGCATCCAGCCAAATTGTGTACATATTGTAATATTTATTTCCTTTAACCACTTAGTGACTGGCAATATGCCTTTTGATGGCGGTCACTGAGGGACCTTAGGCCAGGCTGTAACCAGTTTACAGCAGCCTATTAAACAAGCACCTCACAGGGGAGAGTGTTAGGGGGAGGATAGAAGTGGTAGTGGCACTAATAGGAGTAGTAGTGGCTCACAGTGGCTGGTGGCAGTGATCGGAGGGCACACCCATTGGGCACTCTCTGACTCCTGCCTAGTGGTAGTTGGAGTGTCCTTGATAGATGTTTGGAAGGATGCAAGGCAGGCGATCTGATGCAGGGCCAGATAATGGCAGCGGTGCAATGGTGGAGAAAAGCAATAATCAGGCCAGTGTAGGGGTAACAAATCCAGTGTTCTTTACTGAGGTAGTTTAAGCAGTTAATAAACAGAGAAACTGATAGCATTCAGTTCAGACTCTACAGATTACATACACAATACTTCCAAAGCTGAACTTGGAAAAACCTGCAGTAAGAAGGCTGACTCAGTCTCTCTCTCTCTATCAGATCCAAACTACTTTCAAAGTAGACCAGAAGGGTGCACATTCACAATATGTACTACAGTTCCCACAGCAGAGTGTAGATCCTCCAACAAGTAGCTGATCCATTGTAAAGAAGCATGTAGGGAACCTGAGACTATGTACCATTTCCTCTAGCAGTAAGTAATAAGAAGAAAAAAGTTGTAATCAACACTTGTAATCAAACTTCGTTGCACCTTTATTTCTTCTTGTAGCGAATAACTCATATAGACATTAACCTCCACCCCAGCAAAGTTGACGCGCTTCGAACACAGGTATGTTCTTAGTCGTAACCGAGGTAAACCGAGGGTTTGTGCCATTATGTATAATGGGGGAATATCGCTAGGATATGCCCTCGTTGTCTTATAGGTGTGGGTCCACCCGCTGGGACCCGCACCTATGTCGCGAACGGAGCCCCAAGTGTCGGAAGATGCACGGTGCATGCGCAGCCGCCCTCCATTCATTTTCTATGGGGTTGGCAAAAATAGCTGAGTGCTGGCTTGGCTATTTCCGTCGGCCCCATAGAAATGAATGGGAGCGGGGGCCACACATGAGCGGTATGCTCCCATTCACTTCTATGGGGAGCCGGCATGGTGGTGGCCGCACTGGAGTCCTCCAGCCACCACCTTGCGGGGCTCCGTTCTCGATATAGGTGCAGGTCCCAGCAGTGAGACTCCCACCTATGAGACAATGGGGGCATATCCTAGTGATATGCCCCCATTGTCCATGATGAGAAAACCCCTTTAAAGATGTCTATTTTAGGTCCCCTTCACACAATGGTCCACATTTACTAATGTGATTGCGCCTAGACTCTGCTATAAAATATGCCCAAATTTGGTGCAATTCGTCACAATTTTAGGCGTTGACTTTTAGAGAACTCCACTGCACTTAGTAAGCATAAGCAAGAAAGAGGACATGACTGAAGATGCTGCAATTTGTGCCAAAATGGCACTAAAATAAGCCATCCAGTACCCTATGCACCAAATTTATCAGCATGAACCACTGTAATAAATTTGGTGCCTGCCTAAATTTCCTATGTCTACAACATTAGTAAATTGGCCCCAATACCTTTTAAAGATAAAAACACCATGAAGTGGACATAGTTACCTAGGCAGATAGGTTTATGCCATATTTAAGAATTATGGAAGTCATTTATCAAAACCAATGTTTGAACCTAGGACTTGTCGTAAATAAAGCACACACTACTTCAGATTGAAATCAATGCATGTTGGTAACTACCAGAGATTTCAGTTATCATTTACCAGAAAAATGGCATAAATAACAATAAATGTGTCAGGTTCGACGGCCCTGCCAACACTCTTCCCTGCCATGCCCCCTTTTTGGAAAGTAGTGAGGGCGGCGTAAAAATGCAACTCATGCCAAGATGTAGGCGCAATGGTTTTTAAAAAGTTACAAACCCGTTGCAAATCTGAATCTGAATTTTTGGTGATGTGATTCGAGCAAAAGTCTCAAAATGGCGTTTTTACAGAATAAATGAAGAGGGTGGAACCTATGGCTCCAGGCAGTACACACCGACTGGCATTTGCCACCAAAAAGTATATATATTTCAGACAACTTTAAAAAACCCCACAATGTTAAAAAAAACAACAAATCCCACAGTGCAGTTCGGTTTTAAAGAGGTTGTTTGTTACCACCAGTTATCATCTGTTTACCCATAGCCATGTATGCCGCAGTCACTTTGACATTACTAATGCATTAAAGAGATTGAAAGAGGTTGGATACAGTCCTAGGAAACCCCAGAGTGCCAGAAACAACTTTTCAGGGCAAATTGGAGCACTTTCAATTCAGGTCAAATTTATTTGTACCTGAATCAAATCGGGAATTTCATTGTGGATTTTATCCATTGCAATGTGTTTCTTTGTGGATATTGGTGTTGATTTTTACCTGACTACAAAGCATAATATTTACTCAATATGTGAACTGGGAAGTTCTATGAGATTTCAAAATATTTATAGTATTTTTGTATTCAAAATATTTATTATTATTATTCAATGAAATAAAACATAGAAAACCCCCCAAAAGTAAATCTTGTAAGCACAGTAAACTGTACATGCACAGAAATATCGTCATGTTGCAGATGTACTAAACACAGTTATTTAACATTGCTGCATCCCTTGTAATAAGCGTCAGAGAGCTACATGTCAAGCGAGAGGGAAGAAGTGATTAACGGTGCTCATCTTTCATGATGGTTCATCGCTCCTCCCCCCTGGTAACCTCTAATATATTCATTGCCTTATTTTCATACATGTTGATTGAAGAGAGCTGTGTCTTGTAAGTGGTTGGATTGTCACCCAAAGTAGATGTAAAATCTTTCTTCTCACCAATGTCTAAATCATTGTTTTCCAGCGGTGCAGATGATGTGGCACAGATTATTAATAGCCCTGGTCTCTACACCACTTGACACAGCGCTCCAGCTGTCATTCTGCTCTCTGGCTCATATGATTCTTACACTGGTGGAGTGCCAGGCTCAGGCCTGTTCCATCAGTCAATGTCACCCACAAACCAGTGATGAATAGCTCGCCTGTCGCTGTGGCAAGGTCTGGGTGCTCATTCACACACGCCTGACTTTTACCAACTTCTACACACACCAGCTGAGACCTGTCCCAGCTGATACATGTGGGGCTACCCTGAAAACAATCCGCCCCCTCCTTCTGGACTAGTTCAAAACGAAACAAATCCTAATGTGATCATGTCACTAATTATGCATTTAATTCAGTTATAAGGAGCTAATGGCTCCCCTAGTGACAGCTTTTACTGCTAAAAGGCAATTCATTCCTGAAACTGAGAAATCTAATTACACAAAATGCTTTGTCCTAATCTTTTCAGAGAATAATCTTATTTGTAGACATTAACATCCCAGATGCTGCTGCTGTTTGTCCATTATGACAGTGTTTGTCCTGAATAATGTATAAATAGCTCTTTCTGGACAGTTGCATGTCACTAAATCAATACAATTTGCTGCCTTCTGTTACATTAAGTCGGCATCGGCAAGCTGGAGAAAATTAACCTTTTTTTTTTTTTAGTTTTTTTCCACCACGAGCCTTCAGAATGAGGAATGAGGCACATGCCAAAAGATGACTGTCATTCACTCTGACACAAGTTGGTTAAAAGTTAATAAAAAGAATGCAATGAATTAGTATGGTATTCCCTTAAGGAGAAGGAAACAGGATTCTGCCTGTAAAATCACTGGTGTTTAACCCTTTGGGGAAATATATGTGTTCATCAGGCTATAAGACAATGGACCAACCTGCATTGTAATGTCATTTGTGCAGAAAAATAATAGAAATTCATATAAAGATTATCCTATTATTAATAGAAAAAATAAAATAAAGTATCATATAGGACATAAAAATCTCTTTATAACAAACTTAGAACCGGTCCTGTACCTCACATGTATCCAGAGATATTCCCATTTATTTCCCCAATTGCCCTACTAGATTTATTTCAAGCTGGCAGCTTCTCAGGGGGCATGCCCTTTCTGCTGCAGCTGGGGGCAGTGAAATGATAGAACTGGGCATGTGCTTCCATCTCAGTGATGGAGCTGCAGGATGGAGCTGCAGCTCAGAGGGCATGCCCTTTCTGCTGCAGCTGGTGGCAGTGAAAGGATGGAACTGGGCATGTGCTTCCATCTCAGTGAGAAGGACAGAGAAATTAGAAAAAGTGCAAACAGCAGGTTGGGCTATACAGATAAATTTCAATTAGAAACTTAGTTGCTATACTACATTGCATGTCATTACCAAATTATTCAGTCAGGTGCTGGTTTGAAGAATTTAGAATATTTTTTCCTGGGACAAACCCTTTAAACACAATAATGAGTTATTATCGATTTCCTGATGGCACCCAATGACTTAGCTGCAAAAAATCAGGAGTCATGTATAAAATTTACTTTTAAAATTTAAATTAAAAAAAGTTTTCACTATGGCCATGTTCACACAGGCAACATGACTTCCGTTCATAACAGAGCAACAAAAGCTATGATGGATCAGTTATCAAATGAATGCCAACAAATCCTACAGTGACGACATGAATGTATACCCCTGACACTGCTGCAACCGATCACTGGTCTCAGCGATATACAGTACATGACCACTGAGGCCAGTGATTGGCTGCAGTGATCACGTGGAGCATACATACAGGAAGGACCAGAGCAGGAGAGCTGGAAGCAATGGTAGGTGATGGGTGAGTGGTATGTATTGTTTAATTTTTTTTATCAATAGATGCCTAGGGAGGATTCTTTTTAATGTCAAACAACCCCTTTAAGCAACCTGTTGATGGAAGGTAAAAGAGGAATAATAAAAAAAAGTGTGATAAATTTCAAGTATGCAAAATAAAGAGTGGCTTATGTACACAGACCACACAACAAATGGAACATTTTGACTTGTGCGTAACTGTGCAATACAACTACAGTCCAATAAAGACTGTCAAAATCAATAATGCATATATATTCCCACCCATCAGCATTCCTTATTTTAAGGGGCCGTTCAGACGGCTGTAGTATTGCGGGTCCGCAAAAATGCAATTTGCGGAACACATGGCCAGGCGCCCCGTTCAAAATGCCTATTCTTGTCCACTGTTGAGAAGAATGGGACATGTTCTATTTTTTGTGCGGAGCCGCGGCACGGAGACAGCTCTGTGCCGCGGCTGCCCGCTCCCATTGAAGTGAATGGGGACACATCTATTTCGCAATACTGCGGAATAGATGCAGACCTGGGCCCTAACAGTATATGTCCATTAATTTACACAAAAAAGTCATATTATGAACCATCCACTGCAAAAAAAATCCCTGCATAAAATAACAGTGGACTCCGCTAAGCAGCAGAAGGACCATGCATTGACAACAGCTTACTCCATTGCACATGTGCCAGCTTGTTTCTGCATTCAATGTACATGAGCAGTGACTGGGACCGCAGGAGCAATGTTTGAGTGCTGTGGCCTGATGGGTGTAGTAGTTGGTACTCACAGTTCTGCAGCTCCCTGGGCCGGCGTGCAGTGACGGGTATGGGTTCACGACGCTAGCACCTTAGTGTGCAAATGAGGTGATAGAAATAAAGGAGTCCTTTTAGATAAATAACTGGAACATTTACAGAGAATCACTTGCCTTGAGTTAGGTGTACAGCTTCAGTCATCATGGAAGATACACTTCTGATCTCAATTGTGCAGTAATTCCTCCCCCTCACTCCCCTAGGCAGCTCTGCAAGTGGAAGAAACCAGTAGTTCTCACATTCTAGGATAGGTTGCTGGCGGCCATTTTAAATAATTTCCAGAGAACCCCTTTAACTGAAGTTAATTGGAGTGAAACGCAGCAAATTTATTAAGAGATGCATTCACCCACCCTAAGGGAGCTTAAAAATAGGGTAGGTTGTTGGCGGCCATTTTACTTTATTCTCTTATTTAAGATTAGCATGTCAAATGCCAGTCCTAGTACTGTTCACACCAGCACCAGCCATTTCCATTGTTTTGAAACAAACAACGGAAATAACGTACGTGCTGGATATAGCACATAACTGACCCCAACAGAGCCAAACAGACCCTATTGACTATGCATGCTGGACTGTTTTTGGTGGAACCTGGGACGAATGGTACAACTGAAGCAGATGTGAGTATGTCCTTAATAAACTTCCCCAGTGTTTTCACGGATGTGGACCCATTCACTAAAGTAGAACGTGTTCTATTTTTTTGCGGTGCAGACGGATCACTGACCCATTCAAGTTGAATGGGTCTGTATCCGTCTGCAGAAACAGCACAGATGTTGCCCATGCATTGGGGACCGCAAATTGTGTTCCCCAATGAACAGAATAGCCAGCACACGGCAGTTTCAAATTAAATAAAGGTATGAAAAGTATACAGGAAAGACTTTGAATGAATTCAGTTTCTGTGACTGTCCTATTTAACTGAATGGGACTTGCAGAAATACAAGCACATGCTACCTACCTTGTAAACAACAGCATTCAGATGTATGGGCCACATTTTCAGTCGCAGAAATTTCTGCAACAAATCTACCGCTTGTGAATATATCTTTATATAGCATATCCCCACTTTCCATCTAAGTTTTGATGTGTGATATATTTATAGTATACTATATGGGGGAGATTTATCAAACTGGAGTAAAGTAGAACTGGCTCAGTTGCCCATGGCAACCAATCAGATTCCATCAGGAATCTGATTGGTTGCTCTGGGCAACTAAGCCAGTTCTACTTTACACCAGTTTGTTAAATTACCCCCTATGTGTTTAAATTACTTGTGTATATATACATAATCAGATATTATCTGATGTATATTTATCAGAATCAGTCTCTTGAGAATCAGCAGTGTTCTGATTATAGAGCAGGGACATCTCCGCTGTCAATTTATCAATAGACACTGAGGGAGATAGGGGCGTAGCTAAAGGCTCATGGGCCCTGGTGCAAGAGTTCAGCTTGGGCCCCCCCTTCCCTTAGTGCTCTGTGTGTCTTTTTATGCGGCACAAGGGTCATTGGGCCCCCTCAGACTCCTGGGCCCAGTAGCGACTGCTACCTCTGCAACCCCTATAGCTACGTCCCTGGAGGGAGACATTTATTTAGACCAGATTATTACACGCCTGTCTTGTCCTATCCCCCACTGGTGGCAGATGCGCCAAAATTCGGTTCCCGATGTAAGAAATAACAATTGGCCATGGCCATCCCCACACAGCCACTTCCCGCTCTGGCCAGTTTTTGAAAAAGTAGTGAGTATGGGTCTAAACACCCCAGAAGTCTTTAAAATTTGCACAGGCGTGTGCCATACTTTGCAACTTTTTGAAGCCAGTTTCCTGGCATACAGGGGTTTAGAGATGTCCCCACCTGACCTGTTTTATGAAGTCTGTGACTGCTACTCTCTACTTCAGGAAAAATAAAGGCTCCTGTAGATGCCAGACTGTATTCTAACTAATCCAAAGAACGAGATGGGTCCTGATTTCTGTACAGCGCTGACTTTCTGTTCATGCTCTTAAATTCTTGATATATATTTTTGTGCTTCTGTACATTTAGGGGAGTTTCAGCTTTTAGGTAAATGAAGTGGAATGATTGTATAGAGAAATGGTATGCATCTGTCTAATATACTGTTCTTGCCTTCGTCAGCATTGACAAGAACTCTGCTTGCTGTCAGTGAATGGCAACATTACCATATATATACAGTACAGACCAAAAGTTTGGACACACCTTCTCATTCAAAGAGAATTAAAGAGAATTAAGTAATGTCAATGCCAAGAGTGTGCAAAGCAGTAATCAAAGCAAAAGGTGGCTACTTTGAAGAACCTAGAATACAAGACATATTTTCAGTTGTTTCACACTTTTTTGTTAAGTATATAATTCCACATGTGTTAATTCATAGTTTTGATGCCTTCAGTGTGAATCTACAATTTTCATAGTTATGAAAATACAGAAAACTCTTTGAATGAACAGTACAACCCCAGGGCACAAAGTGGCCTATACAGTATAGTCAAAGTACTTTCTCTTTAAGGACTACTTCAATTCTTGGACTACTTCTTCAATTATACAAATACTAAAAAGTATAAACCTGAAGGTGTCGGCCCCTTACAGAGTAATGAGGGGGGAGTTGCAGAGAGCGATGAGGAGAAAGCGAAGCTACTAAATAACTTTTTCTCCACTGTATTCACTGAGGAAAATAAAATGTCAGATGAAATGCAGAGTATAAAAGTAAATTCCCCTTTAAAAGTGTCCTCTCTGACCCGGGAAGAGGTACAGAAACATCTTAAAATAGACAAATCACCAGGACCGGATGGCATACACCCCCGTATCCTAAGAGAATTAAGTAATGTCATCGACAGACCCATATTTCTGATATTTAAGGACTCTATACTGACGGGGAGTGTTCCACAGGATTGGCGCATAGCAAATGTGGTGCCAATATTCAAAAAGGGTCCAAAAACAGAGCCTGGAAACTATAGGCCGGTAAGTTTAACTTCTGTTGTGGGTAAACTGTTTGAAGGTTTTCTGAGAGATGCTATCTTGGAGTACCTCAATGAAAATAAGCAAATAACTCCGTATCAGCATGGCTTCATGAGGGATCGGCCATGTCAAACCAATTTAATCAGTTTCTATGAGGAGGTAAGTTCTAGACTTGACCGCGGCGACTCAATGGATGTCGTATATTTGGACTTCTCCAAAGCGTTTGACACGGTACCACATAAAAGGTTAGTATACAAAATGAGAATGCTGGGCCTGGGAGTAAATGTCTGTATGTGGGTAAGTAACTGGCTCAGTGATAGAAAACAGAGGGTGGTTATTAACGGTAGATACTCAGATTGGGTCACTGTCACTAGTGGGGTACTACAGGGGTCTGTATTGGGTCCTATTCTCTTCAATATATTTATTAATGATATTGTAGAAGGTTTGCATAGTAAAATATCAATTTTTGCAGATGACACTAAACTGTGTAAAGTAATTAACACAGTGGAGGACAGTGCACTGCTACAGCAGGATCTGGATAGACTGGAGGCTTGGTCAGAAAAGTGGCAGATGAGGTTTAACACTGACAAATGTAAGGTTATGCATATGGGAAGGAATAATGCAAGTCACCAGTACATACTAAATGGTAAAGCACTGGGTAACTCTGACATGGAAAAGGACCTAGGAATTTTAGTGAACAGCAAACTAAGCTGTAGAAGCCAGTGCCAGACAGCTGCTGCCAAGGCCAATAAGATAATGGGTTGCATCAAAAGGGGCATAGATGCCCGTGATGAGAACATAGTCCTGCCACTTTACAAATGACTAGTCAGACCACACATGGAGTACTGTGTACAGTTCTGGGCTCCTGTGAACAAGGCAGACATAGCAGAGCTGGAGAGGGTTCAGAGGAGGTCAACTAAAGTAATAACTGGAATGGGTGGACTACAGTACCCAGAAAGATTATCAAAATTAGGGTTATTCACTTTAGAAAAAAGACGACTGAGGGGAGATCTAATAACTATGTATAAATATATCAGAGGTCAGTACAGAGATCTCTCCCATGATCTATTTATCCCCAGGACTGTGACTGTGACGAGGGGACATCCTCTGCATCTGGAGGAAAGAAGGTTTGTACATAAACATAGAAGAGGATTCTTTACGGTAAGAGCAGTGAGACTATGGAACTCTCTGCCTGAGGAGGTGGTGATGGTAAGTTCACTAAAAGAGTTCAAGAAGGGCCTGGATGTATTTCTGGAGGGTATTATACGTTATAGTTACTAGAGAGGGGTCGTTGATCCAGAGAGTTATTCTGATTGCCTGATTGGAGTCAGGAAGGAATTTTTCCCCCTAAAGTGAGGAAAATTGGCTTCTACCTCACAGGGGTTTTGTTTGCCTTCCTCTGGATCAACTTGTAGGAAAACAGGCTGAACTGGATGGACAGATGTCTTTTTTCGGCCTTACAAACTATGTTACTATGTTACTATGTTACTCTCTTTAGCTTATAACAGCAGTATAAGGCCCCTTTCACGCGAGCGTGACGGATTAGGTCAGTCAGTTTTGTCTGCGATTGCGTTCAGTTGTTCAGTGCAATGCGTTTTGATGCGTTTTTCACGCGCGTGATAAAAAAACTGAAGGTTTACAAACAACATCTCTTAGCAACCATCAGTGAAAAACGCATTGCATCCGCCCTTGCTTCAGGATGCAATGCGTTTTTCACTGAAGCCTCATTTACCCTAGGACCAGGGCTGCGTGAAAAACGCAGAATATAGAGCATGCTGCGTTTTTCACGCAATGCAGAACTGATGCGTGAAAAAAACGCTCATGTACACAGACCCATTGAAATGAATGGGTCAGGATTCAGTGCGGGTGCTATGTGTTCACGTCACGCATTGCACCCATGCGGAAAACTCGCTCGTGTGAAAGGGGCCTAACTGTAACTGATCAGCTTTATCTTGCAGTTTGCAGTGCGATACTCGAATCTTTCACTTTCATCCGGCAATCAGCAGCAGTATTAGGCCCCTTTCACACAAGCGTGGCGGATTAGGTCTGGATGCGTTCAGGATGCGTTCAGGAAAACTCGCACCATTTTGCAAGCAAGTTCAGTCAGTTCTGTCTGTGATTGCGTTCAGTTGTTCAGTTTTTTCCACACGGGTGCGATGCGTTTTGATGCGTTTTTCACACGCGTGATAAAAAACTGAAGGTTTACAAACAACATCTCTTAGCAACCATCAGTGAAAAATGCACTGCATCCGCACTTGCTTCAGGATGCAATGTTTTTCACTGGAGCCCATTCACTTCTATGGGACCAGGGCTGCGTAAAAAACTCAGAATATACAACATGCTGCGTTTTTCACGCAATGCAGAACTGATGTGTGAAAAAAAACGCTCATGTACACAGACCCATTGAAATGAATGGGTCAGGATTCAGTGCGGGTGCTATGCGTTCACATCACGCATTACACCCGTGCGGAAAACTTGCTCGTGTGAAAGGGGCCTTACACTGCCAGATGATCGCGAACGCTCGTTAGAGATTATCTGCTGAAAAATTGAGCATTGTAATACAGGCTATTTATTTTCTAACTCCATCAACATGCTTTGGGTATAACTTTGTCCATATTCTTAAACAAAGTTTTTAATTTTACCATAAAAATGCATCAAAGTTATTTAAAAACATTATTTAAAAAAAGTCATTTAAATATTACAGATGTTTTAAAGTAATTTTGAAGTACTTTAAACTGATCAATTTATTCCCTGTAATAATCCCGACTAGATATACTTATTTGTAGCTGTTTTATTAGGAACTATATTTCTGTGTGAGTTGTATTTTTTGTCAGTCTCAGCTTCTTTCTGGATCACTGAGCCCCTTTAACCATTGCTCAACCTTGTCCTTTGATTCTGAAGTAACAGATTGATGGCTTTGGACATGGGTTATTTTACCACCTTTTTGTGTTCTGATCTACCACTGATTCTCAGATATTGTTCTTTCATATGACTAATTTGGTTTTGCACTTTAGCACGTGTATGGTCACTTTAGGATACTTCCACGCATAGTTTTAAATTGTGCATCTTTAATTTTGCCAAACAAATGTTCCAAAAATGCTTGACTTGGTAAGTGTTTTCAAGGATCTTTGAGGCGTTTTTGCCCATATTATGTGTTTTACCACCTGGAATTTTTTAATGATGTTTTTTTGTATGTCTTGCATTATTTTTAAAGGACGGTATATTCCCTCTTGTAATGTCGCTTCATTTTGTATTACATTATAGAAAAATGTATTGTTACAAAAAATGCCATGCAAAAAAAAGCATTAAAAATGCAATACACACTGGTGGCTTTAAGCCTTTCAGCCCCAGAGGTTTTTTGGTGTTTTTATTTTTCACTCCCTGCCTTTCCAGGGCCACCACTTTTTTTATTTTTCCATTCACATAGTGGTATGAGGGCCTGTTTTTTGCAGGACAAATCGTACTTTCTAATGGGACCATTTAATATTTCATACGATGTAACAGGGAGCTGGAAAAAAAATTCAAGTGGAATGTAACTGGAAAAAAAACCCGCAATTCTGCAACAGTTTTATGTTTTTTGTTTTTACTATATTCCCTATGCTGTAAAACTCACCTGTTACTTTCATTCTCTGGGTCAGTACAATTACGGTGTTTCTTTTTGTCACCGTATTCTGACCCCTATAACTTTTTTGTAGTTAGGTGCATGGAGATGTGTGAAGGCTCATTTCTGGGAAAAATATTTTTTGCACGCAGTGATGCCCAGGGTTTTATTGTTTATGTATTTTTATTTTAATTTTGGAGTAAAGGTGACTGATTTGAATTTTTACATATTTTTAATTTTTTTTAAATACTTTTTTATAGCTCCCATAGGGAACTATAACAAGCAATTATCAGATTGCTTCTCTCATAGACTCCAAGGCAGGGGCTCCATAGAAACTTAAGTTTGGCAGCCTCAGATCATTCAGGAGCACCAAGGCTGCTGTACTCACCATCCGGCTCATCCGATCCCCTGCAGTTTTGGAAACCAAAACCAGGAGTGAATTAAGAAAAGAAGTTGTGTCTGTCCTTTATACCTTCTCTGCTTATGTGATCGCTCCTGATTTTGGTTTCTAAAACTGTATGCAGAAACCTGTTTAGTTTGCATTCCCACCTCAAGAAAAAAAGCATATTTAGAAATGGGTTGAAGCAAAGTGTTCTCCTTTTCCGTTCCTTGTTTATTATATATTTGCAAGATGTTTCTTAATTACATATTCATTTTTATAATAAAGGGCTCCTTCACATGTCCATATGGATCTTTTTTTCTGAATTTGATTTGTTCTTTATTCCAAATTGTATCAATTTTTGTTCCGTACTTTACAGGATTTTATTATTACTATTATTACTTTTATTGCTGTTTATACAATGTTGCTGATATACGAATTAAAAAATGGAGCTTACTTTTCATCCCTGTGAATCCATTCCTGGGTTTGGCTAAAAGAACTGCAAAACACTGCATCAAGAACTGAATGTGTGAATTCAGGCTTATACAGTTTCAGCCAGTTTCTTTAAACCATTATGCATTTTTATGGTATTTTATACCCAAAACATTGCAACCAGATGGTGGCTGAAAGTCTATAGTTCAGTATAAAACTCACCACAAACAATATTTTTTTTCCATTCTTCTCAAAATACAGCATGCTCTAGGTTGTAAATGTCAGAAGAAAATGCTACAAATGTACTGAATTGAATGAATGCCATAAAAAAAGCTTGTGAATGAAAAATGCACAAAGTTTTGAATAAGTCAAAAAGATGTAGAAAACAAGTTGCATGAAGGTGACCAATAATAAATTTTCAATTCCCTTTTTTTGCATGAAGAAGCTCAATATTTATGCAAACAGCATCTTTCAGGTTTTATTACATTTAGGATATTTATTTTTACTTATTTATTATTTTTATGTATATCATTCTTTTCTATTTTTTAACCTTTGCTGACACTGATTGCCCCTCATCAGCATAAAGTAGTGAGAACAGGCTTAGCTAGGTAAGAGGTCTTGGTATAGATCCAGAGGGTACTATTTCTCCTTATGGAGTGCGCCTAGTAACTGTGAGTATGAGAAGTTTTGTAGGCCAGGTAGCACTTCTCTGGGTTTGTGGTAATAAGATTTCTGGAAAATTAGCTTTCCTTCCAAATTAGGTTTTCTTTTTTAAAAGAAAAGCTAATTTTCATATCTTTTTCCCAGAAACCTAGAGGAGTGTTGCCTGGCCTAAAATACGAGGGTCGTTCATTAAAGATTTCCCCTGATCCACTTCTATGAACTGCACATGTGTAATGATATGTCTCTATAGGTTACTTGCCAATTTGCAACTCAGAACTGATAACAGTCTTAATTTTACAGGTGCTGAAGTGGTGTGAGGTTTGATAATGGACCCAGTGGAATACAGAGCAGTCATCAAGTTCCTTTACTTAAAAGGCCGCAAACCAAAGGAGACGTTCGATGAGATGAAAGAGGTTTATGGCGATGATTCCCCATCATATGATATAGTCAAGAACTAGCATCATCAATTCAAATGTGGTCAACTTCAGTGGAAACAGCTCCAATTCCAGGGCGACCCCACTCTGCTATCGATGAACACACCATCCAGCAAGTGGAGGTCGCCATCTTGGAAAATCACCGCGAAACCATTCACTACCTAGCCCAAAATGTCAAGATTAGTGTGGGGTCCATGGAAGAAATAATCCAAGACCATCTTCACATGCATAAGGTATCCACTCGCTGGGTTCCCCGGCTGCTCACACCTTTCAAGAAGCAGGAACGAATTGAATGCTCTCAGGTTCTATTGACGGTGTGCCATGGAAACCAGGAGGACTTTTTCAACAGACTGATCACACAGGATGAAGGCTGGGTCCATTACTATGATCCGGAGACTAAAGACCAGTCGACGCAATGGAAGCATCATGATCACCGTTTCCAAAGAAACCACATGCCCAACCCTCGGCAGGCAAGTTCATGGTCATAGTATTTTGGGACCAGAACGGAGTAGTATTGATGGATTTCCTAGCAAAGGGTACCACGATCACTGGGGCATACTATGCTTCATTGCTGCGGAAATTGCAGGAGGCCATCAAAACCAAGAGACCTGGCACGCTCACCAAAGGTGTCCACCTTCTGCAAGACAATGCACCAGTTCACAACTCACATGTTGCCCAAATGGAAGTATTCTCCTGTGGCTTTGAAATTCTACCGCATCCCCCTTATTCACCCAACCTCGCACTATCAGACTTCCACCTCTTTCCAACAATGAAGTTGTTTTTGAAGGGCAAAATTTCCAGATGATCAGACTCTGATTTCCGAAGTCACAACGTGGCTTTTGGAGCAACCTTGACTTGTACAAGTGAGGTGTTTACAGTTGCATAAAGAGATGGGAGAAGTGTGTGTCCTTAGGTGGCACCTATGTAGAGAAGGACTAATAACTGTGCCAAGTTTCATTGCTCTCAGTCCACAGGAAGTGGATCAGGGGAAATCTTTAATGAACGCCCCTCGTACTTTTCACACTCAGCAAAGAAAAAAGTGGGGTTTATTCAGCCCATCCCAGTGCACAGGTGCACGTCACCATGGCTAAAAGCACAAAAGCAAAAGCAAACACAATGCAACAGCACTCTGCAAACCCAAATAACAAAGTAAATACAATAGTGCCATACTCACTATAGAAAATGTACCAATGCTAATACTATGTTATAAATGTGAGAGTCTTGTCAAATATACTTTGTACAAAATTATTTGTGCCTGTCCGGCAATGACAAGGTGATCTCTTTAGGACAGGAGCCTACACTAAATGCTACCTCCTCTGGTGCCATACTGGCCTCCATTAAATTCAGGGAATGCAGGTTTCATATGCACGCTAAGCCCACACTGTATTAAATCTCTTTTGGTGCCATAATGGCTTCCATTCAATTGAGGAAATGCAGTTTCCACATGCATGCTGAGCCTACTCTGTATTTTAACTATCTTGGTGCCAAATGGCCTCGAATAACTGCAGGGAGAGCAGGCGACAGCTTTATATTTACACTAATTAAAATCAGGGACAGACAGGTTAGTTAGATGTGCAAGACCAATGGAGTCAGTCACACCTCCAGTGCAGACTGCAAAGAAAGAAATGGGGGTTAGTCATCCCATCCCAGCGTGCAGGTGCTCGTCACCATGGCTTGAATTACAAAACCAAACACAATGTAGAAGCACTCTGCAAATAACTGTCACGCTCTGGTGTGGAGGGTATAGCCACACCAAGCGTAAGAGGGAAGGGAAAAGGACCAAACAAGGGAAACGGTCACCTCCTGCAGGTAACTCTGAAACTAGGCCTTGGCTGACTACCAGTATGAACAGGCCTTAGTTGTAGGAGAGTTCATACACAGGAACCTAATAACACCTGACCCTAGAGAACCCTGCAGCTAGTGACAGGGGAAGGAGTCAACCTGTTCCTTCAAGAGGACGGACGAACAGGAGACTCCAGAAGGCAAAACCACAACAGGGAAAAGTAGGATAAACACAATAAGGAAAATGACACTTATCTTAAAGCAGATATAGCAGCAACCGGACCTCAGCTGAGATCCACACCACACACCACAAAGTCAGCAGAAAGTATAAACCGCAAGGAATGCTGGGAGAGGAAGGGATAAATAGGGGAAAGATAATCACCGCACCCACAACAGCTGAGGGGAAGGGGTGTGGTAAACAGCAACCAAACCAAGAGGAAAACATGTCAAATTATGTCACTTTTGAAAGCCTAGCCGAACGCCTGCAACCTGATGCCGGAACGTTTGTGACAATAACAAAGTAAATACAATAGTGCCATACTAGAAATGTACTAATGCTAATGCTACGACATAAATGTGAGATTCTTGGCAAATATATTTTGTACAAAATTATTTACACCTTGTCTGCCAACGACAAGGCGATCTTTTTAGGACAAGAGCCTACACTAAAAACTACCACCTCTGCATGCTGGGCCCACACTGCATTAAATCTCTTGTCAGGCTCACAATTACTAGGTCCTCTCCATATGGAGAAACAGCTCCCTTTGGTTTCTGACCAAGGCCTCTTATGTAGCTAAGCCAGTTCTCTTCTTTGTTCTGATGAGGGGCAATCACCCTAAAAGCACAGTCTGCAAAAGAGATGCTTGCTTATCTATTATGCAAGTTATGCTTCAAACTCTGTTTAAAAGGTTGAGTATCGACTTGTAGGATAGCTACCAGAAGTTTAGCTCTTTTTTTCTTTTGGAAGGAAGACTAATTTTGCATGTCTCTCATGCATTAGGGGTCTATCTCTGATTCGGGTACAATTGATTCATACCCGAATCAACTTATTTGCCTATTCGAAAGAATCAAAAGTTCAAAACAAAACAAATTTTCAGAATTTGCTCATCCTTACTCCAGATTCAGATGTTATATAGAAGTCTATGAGAAATATGAAAAACAGTATACAAAAACATTTTTATGTAGTGGCATTTTTCACTCTTAAGGCGTGTTTATTTTGTCAGTGGCATTTTTTAGTTAAATTGCAACATGATCTTGGTCTGGTGTTTCTCCCTTATTGCTTGGTGTTTTTTGCCACATACACATCCATTGGTTTTTTTGTCCTGTAAACAATTCTGTGAGTATTGCATTTCCTAATTGCATTTTTGCATGTTGTTTTTTGTACCAAATACCAATGTATTTTCCCCATATCGCTTGACAGTGGAAATGATATTACAGGGGGCACATGCTTTTCTTTATAAAATACAAGACATACAAAAAAAGCACCATTAAAAATGGCAGGTACTAAAACACCT
Organism: Rhinella marina; assembly: GCA_900303285.1. Taxonomy (NCBI): domain Eukaryota; kingdom Metazoa; phylum Chordata; class Amphibia; order Anura; family Bufonidae; genus Rhinella; species Rhinella marina. The sequence continues at coordinate 13,869 of ONZH01007918.1, read as the reverse complement.
TATATGCTCAAAAACATCTCAAAATAGCCTAAAAATGCTATACAAACGCTGACCAAATCAGGCATTTTGTTTCCAAAAAATGCATAAAACAAGATTGTACGCCCAACACAAAGTGGAAGAGCTTCAGATCTGCTGTCACTGATTTGCAGTACCAGCTAAGTAGATCTGTAGCGTAATTTGACCTGAAGTACTGATCGGCAACATTTATGCAGTGGATTTTAACTGCACTAAAATTCAGCAGTCGAAAGTACACCCTGTGGGGCCTTAAAGAGGACCTGTCATCTCCTGACATGTCTGTTTTAGTAACTATTTGAATTCACCATGAAATAAAAATGACATTTTGTAATTTCTTATCTCTCTGTGTTGTACCATTCTTCTATTATTCCTACTGGAAGTTTATAAATGAATTGCCAGCAATCTGCAATGAAAGTCTATCTGTATGTCACCAGTTGGAGTTGTGTGTCTTCACAGTTTCACAATTTCCAGTCAATGGTGCTAGTGGCAGGGGCACACCTTAAACTGCTGTCACCCAGTTGTACCTGCTGTCAATTGATTCATAAACTTCTAGTAGAAATAATAGGAGAATGGTTTAACATAATGTTATATTAATAGATGATACAGAATGGTCATTGCATGGATAATGCCTAAATCAAACATATCAGAAGTGGCAGTGCTTATTGTTCTGTGTATCGCAACAACTACATTATGTGATTGCCTGTTTCCAGACACAGTGTTATGTTGTTAATAAAGTACTGCCATAAAAGAAAAGGCAGGAAGGGGCGGAGACTTGCTGCACATGTACAGAGAAAATGCTGAGAGAGAAGAAAGCCAGAAGCAGATGTGCTGAGATTCTGATTTTACTGAAAGTTATATGTTTTGCTGTTATTTCTGAATAAAACCCTGTTGTTCCTCATGCTACATCTGATGGAGACCTGATTAATCCATCACCAACAGGTGGTCCTCTTTAAAGCATGCTGTCTATCAATAAAATTCTTAAAGGTATTGTGTCATGAAACATGTTCTACATTTTTCAAACCAGCACCTGGATCTGAATTCTTTTGTAATTGCATGTAGTTAAAAATTAAGTATAGCCACTGAGCTATTCAATAAAATGTATCCGTATAGCGCCACCTGCTGTTTGTTCTTTTCCTTATATTTTGTCTGTCTCACTGAGCGGGTTGAACGTGTTCAGTTTGAATCTTCAACTGCTATCAGCCATATTTTCTGTTAGAAGCCATGGCATTTTTTATTATAAGCCAGACTTTTGATATGGAAACAGTATATACTATACTATTTTTATTTTTTATTTTTGACTTGGGTAATAAATGGGTTAACATTTTCTTCTATATGGGTAAAGGCAATCAAAGATATTTTTGAAATGGCATGGACTGACAAAGAGTTGAGGTAAAAGGTTGCCTTCAGACAGAATCCCAGGCATCCATTAGGGCCACTTTGACAATGCACTCTACATAAAGTCTTTCTTTGCTTCAGTGGGCCTGTGTGGTCAGACAGAAAAGGCAGCCTAGCAGCAGGGGCTGACTTACCACTCCTCCATCACTGTCAATAAGCAAAATGGAGAGACATATCATTTTCCTCGCTGTTTCAGTGATTCTATAGCTCATTGCCTTCCCTTTGTTTCAGTAATAGATTTAATTAACTTACAATTAATCATAGAGAGTGATATTTAAAGCTCATCCCAGCAGAGTATGGAGTCACAGACCAAAGAATATATCTATGGAAGGCTTCGGTAATCAAGAGGTCACGCAAGATAGATGTTTATCACAGAGAAACACAGGCGAAAGATACATTTATGTGTCTGCCCCGCTCTGAATAACTGTTTTAAGATAATTGCTCCACTTCAAAATACAACCGTGCAAAAGGCCTAGCCATGCAGAAAAGAAGATAAATAGAATATCCGAGGTGGACTGAAGAAGATAAATAATGGGGCTTTGGTGAAAAGACCTCACGTGACCAGTACTTCATGTGAAATCATTATTACATTTTCCTTGCAGCCTTTAAATGCCCTTTCTGGAAATAGGGGTTAAGTTGCTGCATATGTCATGCAGAAAACTGGTTTTTGTCCTATTTCTGAAGCATGCCAGTGAAAATGCTATGTACAGCAATAGCATAACAGTCCTAACAGCACACAGAATCTCACTTTTTGATAATACCAACCTTTTTCCTCAAAGATTTTGATTCCTTTCAGATTTTAAATGCTCTCAAAACTGTTAGATCTTGTTCCCACTGGAGGACAGTTTGGTTCTTAATAACATAAACAAAAATATATGGGGTGATTAGTGTGTGGGGAAGGTACCTCCTATGAAGACCATACATAGTAACTAGCAGAAAGATCTGAAAATACTCCACTGAGGCCCTATGTACAAGGCTATATCATGAAGTTATGTAATATGGTGGTCATAACTGTGATGAGGTCATGCTGTGTATCGAGAGATTTTTTTTTTAAATGAGTGTAAGAAAAAACTCCCCAATTGTATATAAAATTCAAGCAGGTTCTGACAAAGAATGTTCAGCAGTGCTAGGTTAAGATGAATTCCTTGGCTGTCCACCTAAGGGGTTGTGATTGTGGATGCCATCTAATGCATGAATATAAGAAGTGGGGCGTTTCTTTAAATATAAAAATGCATGCCATAAAATATATATGAGTGCTACCTCTACTTCTTATCTTCATGTTTTCCACAGAGGTACCTTTAAGCAGTACACAGAGTGCCTTACTAGGCTTTAATGCCAGGTGTGGAACCACTGTGTCACTAAATGGATTTGGCATAGGGATACTTTTAGGAGTGTTATCTAAGTGACCCTTCTGGTTTTCAATCTTTCAACCCTATATGTGTATCTGGTCTTCGCTGTAGGGGATCTACCAGGCTGCTAACTATTGAAGTAGTCTCTGTTCAGTAACAACTGACCAAGTTGGGTCAAGGCTAGAGATGAGCGAGCACTAAAATGCTCGGGTGCTCGTTATTTGAGTCAAATTTTTCCTGATGCTCGGGTGCTCGTTTCAAATAACGAACCCCATTGAAGTCAATGGGGAGACTCGAGCATTTTTTTGCTGGGGACCGGAGCTCTGCATAGGGAAGGTTGCGTGAAAACCTGGAAACCTCAGAAAATGATGGAAACACCACAGAAATGGACAGGAAACAGCAGGGGCAGCATGCATGGATGCCTCTGAGGCTGCCTAATCGTACCATTATGCCAAATTCTGGGCAACAGCCTGGTGGTGACCCTCAAGACAATTGTGCTGACCCAGACCAAGATGGGCAAGGCACATGCCCATCACATGTTAGTAAAGCACCCAACTAGGTGCAACGAAGGTCCATCACCGCCTGGGGGTGACACCACTGCCCATGCAGGCACTGCTGTCCTATCCCCCGCCCCATGACGCAGGCATAAGCCTGACACAGCATGGTGACAGCTTGGCGACCAAGTTAGATTGAGGTAGCAGGTGAACCACCCAAAAATTTACCCTGACACAGCATGGCGGTGAACCCAGAGTGACCAAGTGAGACTGAGGTAGCAGGTGAAGCACTTAAAATTTTACCCTGACACGGAATGGCGGTGAACGTCAGACGCTGCCTGCATGAGATTAGGGATAGAGCTGCTGTCTGTCAGGGAGAGTGTTAGGGCCTCAATTTAGATGTTGGTTAGGCAGGAATCACCCACAAAGAACCCAACAGCCCTTCTAAGGGCTAAAAGCACCTTTTTTTTCTGGTCTCCTCCTGGCTGCTGGCTAGGACTTGTAGTGCAGCTACCGCCATCTTGGCTGCACACTGTTTGGGCGTGAAATTAGAATGTGGTTAGGCAGGAATCATCCACAAAGAACCCAATAGCCCTTCTAAGGGCTACAAGCACCTTTTTTTTGGGTCTCCTCCTGGCTACTGGCTGGGACTTGTAGTGCAGCTACCGCCATCTTGGCTGCACACTGTTAGGGCGTGAAATTAGAATGTGGTTAGGCAGGAATCATCCACAAAGAACCCAACAGCCCTTCTAAGGGCTACAAGCACCTTTTTTTTTGGGTCTCCTCCTGGCTGCTGGCTGGGACTTGTAGTGCAGCTACCGCCATCTTGGCTGCACGCTGTGCACAGCGACTGGTGGCAGAAGGGACAGCACGTCGTCCACACAGACCCAAAAGAAATTGCCCAAAGTCCTCTCAGTACTCATTTTTGCTGCTGCTGTACCTTGGCTTGCTGAGATCTGTAGTGCAGTCTAGGGAATACATTTTTTCTCTCAGTTATATATATTACAGTCCAGTGAACAATTATGTTGTGTGCTGTACAGTAGCGTCAGTCTAGGGTATACGTTTTTTCTCTCAGTTATATATCCTACAGTGCAGTGCAACATTCTGTCGTGTGCTGCACACTAGCCAGAGTCTAGAAAATATACATTTTTTCTCTCATTCATATATCCTGCAGTGCAGTGAAAATTTGTGTGGTGTACATTACACTAGCGGCAGTCTAGAGAATACGTTTTTTCTCTCAGATACATTTAACCCCTTCACGACCGCCGCCGTACATGTACGGCGCGCGGGCGGTGCGGGGACATGACGCCCGCTCGCGGGTGCGGCGGGCGTCATGGCCGGCAAGTCTCTGCTGTTTCTAACAGCAGAGACTTGCCGCATCTTACCTCCGTCTTCGGAGACTTCCAGGGCCTTCTGATGCCGTGATCACACGTGATCACGGCATCAGGATGCGTCTGAACCCGGAAGCCCACGCTTCCGGGTGGTGTACAGACGCCCCGATTGGCCAATCGGGGTGTCTATACACCATATGAAAACTGTAATCCTCGCTGGTGAGGATTACAGTTTTCAAAGTGCAATTCTTATTCTGGCCACTAGATGGCAGGCCAGGATAAGAAATGAGCAATTCATGGTTTTAACTGCATCTAGTAAATCCATGATTGCTCATAAAGAAAAAAAACAAAACACAATAGATCAGATGATATTTGAGCTTTAAAATAATCACAGAAAAATTAAAAAAAAATGTTAAAAAATATATAAAAAATAAAAAAGATATAAAAGTTCAAATCACCCCCCTTTCCGTATAAGTAAAAAATAAATACCTAAATAACAATAAATATAGACATCATGGGTATCACCGTGACCGAAAACGCCCGTACTTTTAAAATATAAAAAAAAAATTTCAATACGGCGAATTGTGTGGCGGAAAAAAGCGTCCAAATGGCGATTCGCAGTTTTTTGTCCCTTTTTTTTTCTAAAAAATTAAATAAAAAGTGATCAAAAAGTCATACACACCCCAGAATGGTATCAATAAAAACTTCAGACCGCCCCGCAAAAAATGAGCCCCCATACAGCTCTGTACACATAAATACCAAAAAGTTATAGGGGTCAATATATGACAAGGAAAAAAAAAAAAAAAAAAGGGCAACTTTCTAATTATTTTATCACCATCTAAACGCAGGAAAAACTATACATATTAGGTATTGCCGGATTCGTACTGACCAGTAGAATGAAAGTAACGGATCAGTTTTAATGCACATCGAATGCTGTAAATAAGAAACCCGTAGAACTGTAGCGGAATAGCGTTTTCTTTGCAATTTCACCCGGTTTGGAATTTTTTTCCCGCTTTCCCACTACACCGTATGCAATATTAAATGGTGGCGTTGGAAAGTACAACTTGTCCCGCAAACAACAAGCCCTCATACAGCTATGTGAACAGAAAAATAAAAGAGTTATGGCTGTTTGAAGGCAGGGAGCACAAAACGAAAATGCAGAACCGAAAAAAGCTCCGGTCGTGAAAGGGTTAATACAGTCCAGTGAAAAATTCTATGGTGTGTGGTACACTATCCGCAGTCTAGAGAATACGTTTTTGGCCTCAGATATTAATTCGACAGTTTAGTGATTACACAAAATGTTGAACCCAAGGGCTAAGGGTCGAGGACGTGGGCGTCCAAGTGATGTAGGGGGGCAGAGGCCATGGTCCTGGGCAGGGTGACACAGTACCTACTGATGAGGGAGCAGTGGAATGTCGCAGAGTTTCGCTCCCTAGCTTCATCTCGCAACTTACAAGGTCACGTGGTACACCACTATTGAAACCACAACAGTGCAAACAGGTGATGACGTGGATAGCGGATAATGTGTCCAGTAATTTATCCACCACCCAGTCTTCCACACAGTCCACCCACTTTAGCCAAGGGAGTAGACCTCTGGCTCCTCCAGCTCAACCTCCTTCCCCCCAGCCTGCCACCCCCCCATAGAAAATATGGATTCAGATCCGGCATACTCACAGGAAGTCTTTTCAGGACCCTACCCAGAGACACAAACCACTGCTCAACAGCAACCTGAGCAGTTGCTCTGTCCCGATGCCCAAAATTTAGAACTTTTGCAGTCTGTGGGTGATGAGAGTGCGGACTTAGTGCAAGTAGTGCATCAAGAGGTGTCGGATGATGATGAGACACGGTTGTCAGACATTGACGTTGTTGTCAGGGCAGTAAGTCCCAGGGGGCAGCAGAGTGAGGAATCGGAGGAAGAGCAGGTGGATGATGAGGTGACTGACCCAAGCTGGGTTGGTAAGCCTAGTCAAGACAGTGCTTCTGAGGGGGAGACAAGTGCAGCACCAGAACAGGTTGGAAGAGGCAATGGGGTGGCCAGAGGGAGAAGCAGGGCCAGAGCAAGTAGATCAGCAACTGTTTCACGGAGTGAAGCTCCCGTGCCGAGGCCTAGATGTTCGCAAGTCTGGAGGTTCTTTAAAGAAAGTGAGGATGACCGACGGACTGTGGTGTGCAACCTGTGCCACACCAGGATCATCAGGGGAGCCACCACTACCAGCCTAACCACTACCAGCATGCGCAGGCATATGAGTGCTAAACACACGACTCAATGGAACCAAGGCCGTTCACCTCCTGCGGATCACACCACTGCTCCTTCCCCTGTGTCACATGCTGGCTTGGCGAGTCAACCCCCCGCCCAGGACCCCGGCACGAGCGCCTCCCGCCCTACAACCACCCCTTCACCTCCACGATCCTCCACACACTACACCATTGTGTCCCAGCGCAGCCTTCAGTTGTCTTTGCATCAGACATTGGAGTGCAAACGCAAATACAATTCCACCCACCCACATGCACAAGCCCTAAACGTCCACATTTTCAAACTGCTGAGCCTGGAGATGCTGCGATATAGACTGGTAGAGACTGAGGCTTTCCGCAACCTGATGGCGGTGGCTGTCTCTCGGTACTTGGTCCCCCACTATTTTTCCCGATGTGCCGTCCCAGCCCTACACCAGCACGTGTCAGAGAACATCATCCGTGCCCTGACCAACGTGGTTACTGAGAAGGTCCACCTAACCACGGACACGTGGACAAGTGCTGGCGGGCAGGGACACTATATCTCCCTGACGGCACATTGGGTTAACTTGGTGGAGGCTGGGACCGAGTCTGACCCTAAGGCCGCTCATGTACTGCCCACACTGAGGATTGCGGGGCCTACCTCGGTCACGGTTTCTCAGACTTATTATGCCTCTTCCTCCAACCCCTCCTCCTCCTCCTCCTACTCTCAAATACAATCTGTGAGCACGGCGCCTTCAGTCGGTAGCTCTAGGCACAGCAGCACTGCCGTGGGTAAGCGCCAACAAGCGGCGCTGAAACTGCTGAGCTTAGGTGACAAGAGGCACACCGTCCAAGAGCTGTTACAGGGCATCACGGCGCAGAACGATCTTTGGCTGGTGCCGCTGAAACTCAAACCAGGCATGGTTGTGTGTGACAACGGGCGTAACCTGGTGGCGGCTCTGCAACTCGGCAGGCTCACACATGTGCCAGTATACACCAATACTATTTCCCAAAGTAACAACAACCCATATAAACACTGCATATAAAACCTGGCTGGCCCACGTGTTCAATCTTGTGGTTCAGCGGTTCCTCAAGACCTACCCCAATTTGTCTGATTTGCTCACCAAGGTGCGACGCATCTGGGCGAATTGCCGCTAGTCAACCACAGATGCTGCCACTCTCAGGGCAGTGCAACGGCGCTTACAACTGACTGCTCACCGACTGTTGTGTGACGTGCCCACACAATGGAATTCCACATTACAGATGTTACCCAGGGTTTACCAGCAGCGCAGAGCAATTGTAGACTGCCAGATGACAACTTCCACCAGAACTGGTAGTCAAGTTAGTCAGCTTCTTCAAGTGTACAATGAGGAGTGGACGTGGATGTCTGATATCTGTCAGGTGTTAAGGAACTTTGAGGAGTCAACACAGATGGTCAGCGGCGATGCCACCATTATCATCGTCACCATCCCGCTGCTTTGTCTGTTGAAAAAGTCACTGCTCAGCATGAAGTCAGAGGCTTTGCACTTGTCACAGGAGATGGGGGAAGAAGATACATTGCTTGATAGCCAGACCACCCTCAGGTCTGTTTCTCAGCGCGAATTCGAGGAGGAGGAGGATGAGGAGGAAGAGGAGGAGACTGTTGGCGAGACTGAAGAGGGTACCTATGCTCATTTCTTCTTATCTGTTGAGCAGAGGAGGAGGAAATGGAGAGTCAGCCTATTGAGGAGATTATTGCGTGTTGGGACTCTGGCGCACATGGCTGACTTCATGTTAGGCTGCCTTTCCAGTGACCCTCGCGTTAGAAGCATTTTTGACAAAACCGATTACTGGGTGTTCACCCTCCTGGACCCCAGGTACAAGCAGAACTTTTCCACTCTCATTCCTGTAGAGGAAAGGAGTATGAGAGTGAATCAATATCAACAGTCCCTAGTGCACAAGCTGAAACTATCCTTCCCATCTGACACTGCTAGCGGCAGAGGACATAGTTCTGTGGGCCAACTAGCGGGGGAGAGGAGGGGAGCAGGCAGCTTGTCAAGCACTGGCAGGGGAACACTCTCCAAGGCCTTTGCAAGTTTTATGGCACCCCAGCAAGACTATGTCACCCATCCCCCAGTAGGTGGGAGCTGTTCAGAAAGATGGTGAGGGAATACCTAGGTGACTGATAAGGATGGCTCTCAAAGGGAGCCACAAAGTTTGTTTCTCTGCTCCAAATTAAAGTAATCCTAGGATTTTACATGCATGGAAGAAACAACACTGACACCTTGAAGGGTCAAAGAGGTTCTTGTTTATTAGAGGAGGGTACAAGGGTTATATACCCCAGGGAGGAGTGAATCCTCTCCTGAGGGTTAGGATATATTTTATTGGTTAGTAATGCAAAATAAAGTTTCACTTCTGCGCATCTAGTCTAGCTAAAGAATGTAAACTATAGATAAGAGCAGGAGTGGTCCCGGAGCCGGCGCCATCTTGTAATGGCTTCACATCTTCAGTCTTCATATCCATAACAGTCCCCCCTTTGAAGCCATTTCAAGCACGGTGTTGTCTGTCCCTGATCTAGATGGATCTAACAATCTGTCCCATTGTGCCTGCGTCCTTTTCACCAGTTAGGAGACAATCTATCCCTAATAGATAGACTCCCTCTTAGTGGACTTGCACAAAGGAAAGTCAGATTCTAACTTTGGCCTTAACATGGGCTTCACTGGAACTGCGTGGGGGACTGCTCCGCTGACATCCGTCTGGTAGTCTTCTTCTTCATCCGCTCTTGGTCAGGAATACTCCGGGCGCCCAGGACCACTCACACTAAACTACTTTAAGCAAGGATTATGTGAATATGTAACATAGTAACATAGTAACATAATTTGTAAGGCTGAAAAAAGACATCTGTCCATCCAGTTCAGTCTGTTTTCCTACAAGTTGATCCAGGGGAAGGCAAAAAAAAACCCTGTGAGGTAGAAGCCAATTTTCCTCACTTTAGGGGGAAAAATTCCTTCCCGACTCCAGTCAGGCAATCAGAATAACTCCCTGGATCAACGACCCATCTCTAGTAACTATAACCTGTAATATTATTACCCTCCAGAAAAACATCCAGGCCCTTCTTGAACTCTCTTAGTGAACTTACCATCACCACCTCCTCAGGCAGAGAGTTCCATAGTCTCACTGCTCTTACCGTAAAGAATCCTCTTCTATGTTTATGTACAAACCTTCTTTCCTCCAGACGCAGAGGATGTCCCCTCGTCACAGTCACAGTCCTCGGGATAAATAGATGATGGGAGAGATCTCTGTACTGACCTCTGATATATTTATACATAGTTATTAGATCTCCCCTCAGTCGTCTTTTTTCTAAACTGAATAACCCTAATTTTGATAATCTTTCTGGGTACTGTAGTCCACCCATTCCAGTTATTACTTTAGTTGCCCTCCTCTGAACCCTCTCCAGCTCTGCTATGTCTGCCTTGTTCACAGGAGCCCAGAACTGTACACAGTACTCCATATGTGGTCTGACTAGTGATTTGTAAAGTGGCAGGACTATGTTCTCATCACGGGCATCTATGCCTCTTTTGATGCAACCCATTATCTTATTGGCCTTGGCAGCAGCTGTCTGACACTGGTTTCTGCAGCTTAGTTTGCTGTTCATTAAAATTTCTAGGTCCTTTTCCATGTCAGAGTTACCCAATGCTTTACCATTTAGTATGTACTGGTGACTTGCATTATTCCTTCCCATATGCATAACCTTACATTTGTCAGTGTTAAACCTCATCTGCCACTTTTCTGCCCAAGCCTCCAGTCTATCCAGATCCTGCTGTAGCAGTGCACTGTCCTCCACTGTGTTAATTACTTTACACAGTTTAGTGTCATCTGCAAAAATTGATATTTTACTGTGCAAGCTTTCTACAAGATCATTAATAAATATATTGAAGAGAATAGGACCCAATACAGACCCCTATGGTACCCCACTAGTGACAGTGACCCAATCTGAGTATGTTCCGTTAATAACCACCCTCTGTTTTCTATCACTAAGCCAGTTACTTACCCACATACAGACATTTTCTCCCAGGCCAAGCATTCTCATTTTGTATACTAACCTTTTATGTGGTACCGTGTCAAACGCTTTGGAGAAGTCCAAATATACGACATCCATTGAGTCGCCGCGGTCAAGTCTAGAACTTACCTCCTCATAGAAACTGATTAAATTGGTTTGACATGACCGATCCCTCATGAAGCCATGCTGATATGGAGTTATTTGCTTATTTTCATTGAGGTACTCCAAGATAGCATCTCTCAGAAAACCTTCAAACAGTTTACCCACAACAGAAGTTAAACTTACCGGCCTATAGTTTCCAGGCTCTGTTTTTGGACCCTTTTTGAATATTGGCACCACATTTGCTATGCGCCAATCCTGTGGAACACTCCCCGTCAGTATAGAGTCCTTAAATATCAGAAATAAGGGTCTGTCGATTACATTACTTAATTCTCTTAGGATACGGGGGTGTATGCCATCCGGTCCTGGTGATTTGTCTATTTTAATATTTTTAAGACGTTGCTGCACCTCTTCCTGGGTCAGAGAGGACACTTTTAAAGGGGAATTTACTTTTATACTCTGCATTTCATCTGACACTTTATTTTCCTCAGTGAATACAGTGGAGAAAAAGTTATTTAGTAGCTTCGCTTTCTCCTCATCGCTCTCTGCTACTCCCCCCTCATTACTTTGTAAGGGGCCGACACCTTCAGGTTTATAGTTTTTAGTATTTATATAATTGAAGAACATTTTAGGGTTAGTTTTACTCTCTTTGGCGATTAATCTCTCGGTCTCTAGTTTGGCTGTTTTTATGTGTCTTTTACATATTCTATTTTTTTCCTTATAGTTTTTCAATGCTTCCTCACTCCCCTCCTGTTTTAGTGATTTAAATGCTTTCTTTTTGTCATTTATTGCTTTCTTTACAGTTCTATTTATCCACATTGGTTTGTTCTTGTTTCTTATTATTTTATTCCTATATGGTATGTACCTCTCACAATTAGATATTAGGATGCTTTTAAAAATATCCCATTTTGTGGCTGTATTTTTATTTTTGAGGACTTTGTCCCAGTTAGTTAGACCTATGGCCTCTCTTAGTTGGCTAAATTTTGCTTTTTTGAAGTTTGGTATTTTTGTTCCTCCCTGAAGAAACGCTCTTTTGAATGACAATTTGAAGGTTATTATGTTATGGTCACTGTTTCCCAGGTGTCCCCCAACCTGCACACCTGTTGTTCTGTCAGGTCTATTGGTTAATACAAAGTCCAGTATGGCCGTCCCTCTAGTGGGGTCCTGAACCAGTTGGGAAAGGTAATTGTCTTTGATTATTTCCAAGAACCTGTTTCCTTTATGAGATGTACAGGTTTCAGTTTCCCAGTCTATATCTGGGTAGTTGAAGTCCCCCATAATAACGACCTCATTATGATTTGCCGCCTCGTCTATTTCATTTAGAAGTAGATTTTCTGTGGTCTCTGATATATTGGGTGGTTTATAATAAACCCCTATTAGTATTTTATTATTGTTTTTGGCTCCATTTATTTCTACCCACAGTGACTCCACATCTTTATGTCCCTCACTTATATCTTCCCGGAGTGTGGGCTTTAGGCATGACTTTACATAAAGGCAGACCCCTCCCCCTCTCCGGTTTTGACGATCCTTTCTAAAAAGATTGTAACCCTGTACATTAACTGCCCAGTCATAGCTATCATCCAGCCATGTCTCAGTTACTCCCACTATGTCATAGTCCTCCTCACACATCACTAATTCCAGTTCACCAGTTTTATTAGCTAGGCTTCTGGCATTAGTGTACATACAATTAAGAGGTTGATGTATATTTCTTACCCTACACCTTTCCTTCTGATCTGTTCTAGTTCCTCCTTCCATTCCTCCCCCAGTTCCATTACCTTGCCCCAGGTCACTATCTGCACTATCTTCCCCTCCTATAATGTAGTTACCCTCCCCCCCAGTCCCTAGTTTAAACACTCCTCCAGCCTTCTAGCCATCTTCTCCCCCAAAACAGCTGCCCCTTCCCCATTGAGGTGCAGCCCATCCCTACGGTAGAGCCTGTAGCCGACAGAGAAGTCGGCCCAGTTCTCCAGGAACCCAAACCCCTCCTTCCTACACCAGTTCTTGAGCCACTTGTTTACCTCCCTAATCTCCCGCTGCCTTTCTTGTGTGGCTCATGGTACAGGCAGTATTTCGGAAAACACTACCTTGGAGGTCCTTGCCCTAAGCTTATGCCCTAGATCCCTAAAATCATTTTTAAGGACACTCCCCCTACCTCTAACTTTGTCATTGGTACCGATATGGACCATGACTGCTGGATCTTCTCCAGCCCCTCCCAGTAATCTGTCAACCCGATCCACGATGTGCTGAACTCGAGCGCCTGGAAGGCAGCACACCATCCGACGATCCCGGTCTTTGTGACAGATTGCCCTCTCTGTACCCCTAATAATGGAGTCTCCCACTACCAGCACCTATCTGGCCTGCCCTGCTCTCCTGGCCCCCTGCTTACTGGAGCTGACATTCCCCTGACTGGCAGAGGAAGTGTCCGGCTGCAGCAGTGCTCTCCCTGAAGTAACATCCCCCTCATCTGCCAAACTTGCAAACTTGTTGGGGTGTGTCAGATCAGGGCTAGCCTCCCTGGCACTTTTCCCTCTAACCCGCTTTCTAACTGTTACCCAGCTAGCTACCTCACTTTCCTGGGCCTCCTCACTACCACCCTCCCCCACATCTACCTCATAGAGTGCTTTCTCACTGAGCAGCAAACTCTTTTCCAAATTGTCAGTGCTTCTCAGCGTTGAAATTCGCCCGCTTAGATACACGATGTGCGATTCCAAGCGGATAATTTGCTCACATTTGAACAAATATATGCACCCTTAAACGGCTGTTTCCAGGACTGCATACATCAGACAAGATGTGCACTGGACTGCGCTGTCAATGATGGAAGCCATTCTAATGGGGATTACACAAGCAAAAGCGAAAAAATACAATACAATGATATGGAAAGACTTACTGTAGTGCCTTTTAAAGTTCCCGAATCTGAAGTCACGCAATCTAAAGTC
>ONZH01007917.1:0-25891 GCA_900303285.1 Rhinella marina | reverse complement strand
TATCTTCCAGTAAGGTCCAGACAGAACGGGGGGGGGGGGGTTGTTCCACGACCTCCACCTAAGTGAAAGTGAGAGGTATTAGTGAGGAAAAAGACACGTGTGCACAAACACGGTCAACATCAGTATAAGCTCCTACCGATTAGCGACCACCTTCACCCACAAGGTCACTGCACAGCTAGAGAGCGGGAGTCCTCCTCAAGGCCGCCCACCTATCACGTAGAGCAAACACAAAAAATTTATAAGGAAAATGATAACGGTCCCAGCAACAAGCGCTACCAAAGAGGTAAAAAAGGTACTCACCGGATCCAGGATCGGCAAGGGGAGTATCTTCCAGTAAGGTCTAGCCAGGAGGGGGGGGGGTTGTTCCACGACCTCCACCTAAGTGAAAGTGAGAGGTGTTAGTGAGGAAAAAGACACGTGTGCACAAACACGGTCAACATCAGTATAAGCTCTTACCGATTAGCGACCACCTTCACCCACAAGGTCACTGCACAGCTAGAGAGCGGGAGTCCTCCTCAAGGCCGCCCACCTATCACGTAGAGCAAAGACAAAAAATTAATACGGAAAATGATAACGGTCCCAGCAACAAGCGCTACCAAAGAGGTAAAAAAATGGTACTCACCGGATCCAGGATCGGCAAAGGGGGTATCTTCCAGTAAGGTCCAGCCAGGAGGGGGGGTTGTTCCACGACCTCCACCTAAGTGAAAGTGAGAGGAGTTAGTGAGGAAAAAGACACGTGTGCACAAACACGGTCATCATCAGAATAAGCTCCTACCGATTAGCGACCACCTTCACCCACAAGGTCACTGCACAGCTAGAGAGCGGGAGTCCTCCTCAAGGCCGCCCACCTATCATGTAGAGCAAAGACAAAAAATTAATAAGGAAAATGATAACGGTCCCAGCAACAAGCGCTACCAAAGAGGTAAAAAAAAGGTACTCACCGGATCCAGGATCGGCAAGGGGGGTATCTTCCAGTAAGGTCCAGCCAGGAGGGGGGGTTGTTCCACGACCTCCACCTAAGTGAAAGTGAGAGGAGTTAGTGAGGAAAAAGACACGTGTGCACAAACACGGTCATCATCAGTATAAGCTCCTACCGATTAGCGACCACCTTCACCCACAAGGTCACTGCACAGCTAGAGAGCGGGAGTCCTCCTCAAGGCCGCCAACCTATCACGTAGAGCAAAGACAAAAAATTAATACGGAAAATGATAACGGTCCCAGCAACAAGCGCTACCAAAGAGGTAAAAAAAAGGTACTCACCGGATCCAGGATCGGCAAGGGGGGTATCTTCCAGTAAGGTCCAGCCAGGAGGGGGGGTTGTTCCACGACCTCCACCTAAGTGAAAGTGAGAGGAGTTAGTGAGGAAAAAGACACGTGTGCACAAACACGGTCATCATCAGAATAAGCTCCTACCGATTAGCGACCACCTTCACCCACAAGGTCACTGCACACCTAGAGAGCGGGAGTCCTCCTCAAGGCCGCCCACCTATCACGTAGAGCAAAGACAAAAAATTAATACGGAAAATGATAACGGTCCCAGCAACAAGCGCTACCAAAGAGGTAAAAAAATGGTACTCACCGGATCCAGGATCGGCAAAGGGGGTATCTTCCAGTAAGGTCCAGCCAGGAGGGGGGGTTGTTCCACGACCTCCACCTAAGTGAAAGTGAGAGGAGTTAGTGAGGAAAAAGACACGTGTGCACAAACACGGTCATCATCAGAATAAGCTCCTACCGATTAGCGACCACCTTCACCCACAAGGTCACTGCACAGCTAGAGAGCGGGAGTCCTCCTCAAGGCCGCCAACCTATCACGTAGAGCAAAGACAAAAAATTAATACGGAAAATGATAACGGTCCCAGCAACAAGCGCTACCAAAGAGGTAAAAAAAAGGTACTCACCGGATCCAGGAGGGCTGGGGGGTACTGGATAGTAATGAGGGGGGGGGGGTGTTGTGCGAAATTCTATGCCTGTTTTTGAAAAAGAGATAATTTTACATAACAATTTACATTACCTGATGTAAACATCAAATAATTAATCTGGTCATCACTTACCATGTAACTTGGGCCACCGGTGCAACTTTCTTTCCAAATTATAAATGATTTCTATAAAGATATAATCCCTTCCACAAACTTTAAACAACCAATAACAATAACTACAATGTAACAACGTAAACTATAGGCAAGCAACAGATTACCTGAACTTTAGTTGTGATCAAACTGAAAGCAAATATTACCTGTATTGAAATGTTGATGTTTGAATAATTATTTATTACCAAACCGAGACCAATGTTGACGAAGAATGTCATCTTTTTTAGGGCGTTCTACATTTGCAATGTTGGGTGGAAGATCGGGTGTTCTACTCTTCCACTCTGATGTGACATCTCCAACAGCTATTTTTAGACAGTCTACTAAAATTTGGGAAACATGTTCAACGCTCATTGGTTCATACACATTCTTCACCATCCATCGTTTTTTACCCTTTGGAAGTATCAGTTTGGTTCTTCTAGTACCAATAGGTGCTGACACTGCGGTTGGTACTCGCACAACTGCATTACTTCTTCCTGTATTACAGTTATGCGCTAAAATGGCTAATTTTGTTCTGGCTTCCATGCCATCGACTCCAAAATGTATCCTTTTAGTACGATACTTCAAAACCAAACTGTGGAAGGCTTCAAGTGGTCCGGTATGGCAATTACGGATCAAGTGTGGAACATCGCTGGTGATCTGTGGATTTTTTATTATTTCCTCCAATCTACGATAAGCGTTGCTATCCTTTTTCAGCCATAAAATGGATCTGTCTTCACTTGATATTTCTTAGTGGGAACATTTGTTATAGTGATCTGCATTATCCCACTCATGTATGTTGACTATGTGATTGAGGACAGAATTCCAACGCTCCTTGAAGTACATTTCATTATGGTCGCATGTCTTCACACTCCACCAGAAATGGTTCACTATCTTGTCGATCCAGGGTTTCAGTTCCTGTCCAGGTCTTCCATTACTCGTCTTTATCAATTTTTTTTAATTGACTTGGCGTAGTGCCATATGTCAAACTGATGGTCAATGTCAGTGAACAACTCGCGCATCATCTTTTGTATACTGACATGACGATCAGAGACAAAGACACACACGTCAAAGCCATTGTTGATAACTCTTTCCATCACCACTTTAAAACCAAACTTCTCCATTGCAACTGACGAACTGCACTGGCTTCGATGTACGACTTCAAAGTCTAGAATTATTTCCGTATAGAGATCCATTACGGTATATGTACAATATTTAGCGGAGTGGCCTGGGCTATCACATTGGCCATCTCCAGCTAAACAAATAGGAACTCCATGCATTTCTTCATTAATTTTTCTTTTTTCTTGCTGCCAAGCAATATCGATTGCAGGGAAAATGAAGCTGGTCTGGTAACGGTAAAATGTAGTCTCTGAAAAGATATACAAACCCAAAATGTTGCACAGCTCATGCACCTTTTGAAAGTTGAGTCCACTGCACAGGATAGAAGCTGCAAAAAGGACATTCCCACTCCAATATCGACCGATCTTAGGCTGGGTATGCCATAAAAGAGAAGAATGACCTCTCTTGCAACGACCACGTATGATCATTGCACTTCTTCTCCTTTCCTTTGATATTGAATTTACAGTGTAATTGCAACCGTCGGGATCTTGGCACTTCACCTGACGTAGCAGTACATCGAGGCAACTTTCATTAATTAAAAATTTGGGATCATTGACCATGTCTTCTGCATTTAATTCTGTAAAAGAATGATCAAGGTTACCTTCCAAAATTGACTGTAAGGCCATTTGATCAGACGAGCAGTGGCTTACCATCAAAGGGTCGTATGAGTTGTCCCTTGAATCAAGAATTTTCCCTCCGTCCAAATCATGAATGCTGTCAAATTCCTCAATTTCCTCTGCCAAAGGAAAAATTCCACTTACCTGATCATCACTACTACCCTCATCTACCGGTTGAATATTCATTTCATGCCCTTTCGATGTAATCGGAGACAAAAGGCTAACAAAAGGAACTGAAAGCTGCCGCTGATCTTTTAGATACTTGACCTCTTGGCAAAGGTGTAGATTCAGTGACCAGGTCAGAAATGTGTTGTACAGGTGAATGTTCATGAATTTGGACATCATTTTTGTCTAGAAATATAAGCACAGAATTAGTTAGGTCAAAGTCAGTCTGCGTTGATGCATCGTTGAACTGTGACCTGTGACTTTCAACTGTATCTTGAAACTGTATTTCTGGCCCGGAAACTGATTCAGGTTGTCCACTTGACTCAGTAGTTATTGTAGATTCAGACGACATAGCTCTTTTATTTGCCTCGGCTGCTCTTAGTTCGTCCTGCATTTTTCTTCATTGCAATATGTCTTCAGCAAGGGCATTTACTTCGTCCCCCGCAGGAATTAACTGTAACAACCATTGGACAACTCTTTCCATGCTGTTTGGAAAGGAATGCAATTTTATTTCATGGCCATTGTGTATACGGCCAGGTATGAAAAAGCATTCCTTTACCCAACAAGTAGGTGCCATTTTCACAGTACCTGTGGAAAAAATAAAAAAAAGTTAGTTTTATGAAATACATATTGAGTTTATAACTAGTATAATAAAAATTATACTTACCAGAAAGGGTATCCAAAAAAAAAAACTTTTTATCGTATAAACTTTGAACTTGAAAATAACGAATTCCAACAGGGAATATTTTTTTCCATCGCCAACACTTCGAAAGTCTTCTTTCTTCCATAGTTTAAACTTGGAATTTAACTTTTCTGTTCAATACTTACCTATTTTTTTTACTTACCATAAAGGATGTGCAAAACAATATAAACAGTGTAACGTAGCAACGTTGAACTTGAAAATAACTTGCATTCTATTAAGACATTTATTATACAAATATATAATTAAAAAACCAACCCGTTTATGGTAGTTTACAACGTAGTACCACAATGTTGGAAAGTGATATAGTTGGAAAGCCTAAAATGAAAAATTGGTATTTATTAGATTTTTAACAATGAAATATTTTTATAAGTTACCGATCAAAACGAATTAACAAAAATGTTCAATATAAAAATATATATATTTTTTTAATGGTTATAATATGATTGAACTAGACTACCGCTATGTGCAGTATTTGAGAATACTGAATATTTCTGTGACCCGTTTGGATGGCAGCACAGGTTTCATTTGCGTCATTAGTGAGGGAATGTTCTGAAAAGTAAAATAATTTTTAACGGGTCTAGTAATGTTAGATCAGAGCACAGTAACAAAGGGACAAGCTATGTATTGAGATAGACTGATGGAAGCAAATCACTGACCGATGTGTGGTTTGTCAAAAACATACCTTGTAGTGTAGCGAATAAAAAACAAAAAAATTATAATAAAAATTTTTACTCTAGATGTCTGTGGCTGATTCGTCCTTGACTTCAATAAAGGTATTTTTATTTAGGTAGGAGATATATTGTACAATTTCTTGCAGTGGTAGTAAGTGAATCATGTAGAACTAATGGACTATAAAACGAGTAACAGATAGTGTCATTGACCACCGGTGGTGTTGACCCACCGACAGTAAACATACACCCCACCTCTATAAAAAAAAAAAAAAAAAAATCTAACATTCTATGGTTTGCTATTAAAAGATGTCTTTTCAGCATTTGGGTCATCTAAGACTGATTATGATAACATGGGGGGCCCTAATTCTTTAGTTTAATAAAAATGTTAAAAAAATTGACATAGGGTCCCCCCCCATTTTTTCCATTATCAGCCAAGGTTTTACCAGTAGCTGGTGGCTGCCATCATGAGGGTGAGAAGGACCATGGTTTTTGGCCCCTTCTCAGCCTAGCAATAACAGCCCACAGCCACCACAAGAGCAGAACCATCGTATTGAATGGTTTTACACTTGTTGGCAAACCCAGCTCTTCCCGGCACCCCTGAGGCTTTGGGTACCGGGGTAATGGAAGTGTGACGTGGGGTTGGTTTTATTGCCAGCTATGGCGTGCGAAAAAAATAAAAAAAAACACACTGGCTGACAATAAGACCAAGTAATAGTTCTAGGAGCGTCTGAAGAGATCCTCCCGTTACCACCACTGCATGAAATGAGGTAGACAATACAATTTAATTGTAAAAAACACCTTTATTGAAATTAATACTCCCCGACTACTAGCCTTGTTAAACGGTTTAATAAATTTGATGTACAGGTCACAGGATAACTCCTGTCGTGCTCGCTGTCCTGTGTGTGTGCGTGTGTTTTTTTTTACTTTTTTGGGGGGTGGTTGACCGTTGGTTGTGGCGGTTGTTGGGTGGTGAATGGGCGATGATGTAGTGCTCATATTATAACCCTGTTCATGGGGTGGGGGATGTGCTGCCTGCAATAAAACCCCCATCGTGCTCATAGTGATAGGTGGTGGGGGATGTGGTGCCTGCAATACAACCCCCATCATGCTCATTGCCATAGGGGGGGTGGGGGATGTGCTGCCTGCAATACAACCCCCATCGTGCTCATTCAGGGTCGGACTGCAGTACCTAGGGCCCACCAGAGGAAATAATTTTTGGGGCCCACCATAAAGAAATATCTGTGTTTGTTATCCCTGTACAGTGACATTGCTGTGTTTATTATCCCTGTACGGTGACATCACTGTGTTTATTATGTCTGTACAGTGACATCACTGTGTTTATTATCTCTGTACTGTGACATCACTGTGTTTATTATCCCTGTACGGTGACATCACTGTGTTTATTATCCCTGTACAGTGACATCGCTGTGTTTATTATCCCTGTACGGTGACATCGCTGTGTGTATTATCCCTGTACGGTGACATCACTGTGTTTATTATCTCTATACTGTGACATCACTGTGTTTATTATCCCTGTACTGTGACATGACAGTGTTTATTATCCCTGTAGGGTGACATCACTGTGTGTATTATCCCTGTACAGTGACATCGCTGTGTGTTATTATCCCTGTACGGTGACATCGCTGTGTTATTATCCCTGTACAGTGACATCGCTGTGTGTATTATCCCTGTATGGTGACATCGCTGTGTTTATTATCCCTGTACTGTGACATCACTGTGTTTATTATCTCTGTACAGTGACATCACTGTGTGTATTATCTCTGTACTGTGACATCACTGTGTGCATTATCTCTGTACTGTGACATCACTGTGTTTATTATCTCTGTACAGTGACATCACTGTGTTTATTATCTCTGTACTGTGACATCACTGTGTGCATTATCTCTGTACGGTGACATCGCTGTGTTTATTATCCCTGTACAGTGACATCACTGTGTTTATTATCTCTGTACTGTGACATCGCTGTGTTTATTATGTCTGTACAGTGACATCACTGTGTTTATTATCTCTGTACAGTGACATCGCTGTGTGTATTATCCCAGTGCAGGAAGAGGTAAGTGGTCTGTGTTTGTGTGTTTGTTTTCTATTTTTCAGGGTCGTGAATGCAGAGGACTACGTTGGATTCGGTGGACTACATCGGACCAGCTTTTTCTTTTTAGGCTCGTTGCCTATAGGGGGTGGGGGGGTGTTCACCCAAACACATCCAACATGCTCGTTTTTTTAGGGGTGGGGGTGGGGTCCCAGAAGGATCACCCCCATGATGCTCATTGCCTATAGGGGGTGGGGGGTTTTCACCCAAACACATCCCCCCAACATGCTCGTTTTTTTAGGAGTGGGGGGGGTCCCAGAAGGATCACCCCCATCATGCTCGTTGCCTATAGGGGGTGTGTAAAGCATAATATGGGTAATGCTCGTAGTCTAGGGGTGATAACATACTTACCGACGCTGAGGAAGACTGTTCTGCTCTGGCTGCCACTGCTCCAGTCCGCTCACCTCTCCGATGGGGAATCCAAGATGGCGCCCGCTCCGGAAGCAGTGTCTTCTCAAGTTCTCGCGAATCTCGCGAGAACTTGAGCTCCTTTGGGCCTTCTGTGAGCGGTCCGCTCCGATTGGACAGCGCTCACAGCAGGGCAGAAGCAACGCCCACTGAGGAACAGGGAGTCTCCTCCTCCCTGTTCCGATGCTTCCTAATTTACATAAAGCCCGCCAGAACATCAGGGACCCTTTTGGAGACACCGGGGGACCATTTGAGAAAAAAAAAGCGCCGCTGGCATCTGAGGGGGATGCCCTATCAGGTAGATAGTGCAGTTTTGTTTAGAAAAATTGGTGAAAGGTCCTCTTTAAGAGGAGACGGTGTGCAGCAGGCCTTCATGGTAAAATAGCTGCTAGGAAACCACTGCTAAGGACAGGCAACAAGCAGAATATACTTGTTTGGGCTAAAGAACACAAGGAATGGACATTAGACCAGTGGAAATCTGTGCTTTGGTCTGATGAGTCCAAATTTGAGATCTTTGGTTCCAACCACCGTGTCTTTGTGCGACGCAGAAAAGGTGAACGGATGGACTCTACACGCCTGATTCCCACCGTGAAGCATGGAGGAGGAGGTGTGATGGTGTGGGGGTGCTTTGCTGGTGACACTGTTGGGGATTTATTCAAAATTGAAGGCATACTGAACCAGCATGGCTACCACAGCATCTTGCAGCGGCACACTATTCCATCCGGTTTGCGTTTAGTTGGACCATCATTTATTTATCAACAGGACAATGACCCCAAACACACCTCCAGGCTGTGTAAGGGCTATTTGACCAAGAAGGAGAGTGATGGGGTGCTACGCCAGATGACCTGGCCTCCACAGTCACCAGACCTGAACCCAATCGAGATGGTTTGGGGAGAGCTGGACCGCAGAGTGAAGGCAAAAGGGTCAAGCATTTCTGGGAACTCCTTCAAGACTGTTGGAATACCATTTTAGGTGACTACCTCTTGAAGCTCATCAAGAGAATGCCACGAGTGTGCAAAGCAGTAATCAAAGCAAAAAGTGGCTACTTTGAAGAACCTAGAATATAAGACATATTTTCAGTTGTTTCACACTTTTTTGTTAAGTATATAATTCCACATGTGTTAATTCATAGTTTTGATGCCTTCAGTGTGAATCTACAATTTTCATAGTCATAAAAATACAGAAAACTCTTTGAATGAGAAGGTGTGTCCAAACTTTTGGTCTGTACTGTATATGGAAAGAAATGATTTTTTTTTAACGTTTTTCATTTTTTTTACACTTTTTTTTTTTACACTTTTTTGACTCAGACCCACTTGGTTCTTGAAGATCCAGTGGATCTGATGTCTCTATAATACACTGTAATACACTATATAGTGTACTACAGTGTATTTTTACTTTACACTAAGCCTGTTCAGGCTCTTGCCTTTAGCAGGAGCCTGGTCAGGCTTGATATACCATCCCTCTCTTCTGGCCACACCATCGGTGCGCTGCCAGGCACCGCAGCGCCCGATGGGGGAGGGTGCTTCCTCCCTGTTAACCCCTTCCATGCCATGGTCCCTACGGACCGCGGCATAAAAGGGGTTAAATGGCCGACATCACTGCCAGCAGTGATGTCGGCCGTTATAGTAGATTGTCAGCTGTATGTTACAGCTGACAATCTACTACCCGCTCACCATCCTGAAATTGAAGGGGAATTAAGGGGGGTGGGGGTGGTTAAAAACTTACATGCGGCGGGCGGGGGCGGAGGGAGGGTACGGCAGGGTCCCGCTTGGCCATCCTGAATATAGCAGAGCAGCCCCAATCTCCTCAAGGAGATCGGAGCTGCGCTGCTGAATACTGCGATTGGTCAGTCAAATCTGACTGACCAATCGCAGGGATTCTAAGGCAGGGACCACTGTGATTGGTCCCCTGCTGGGTGCCCGGACAGCTCTGCTATCCGTGTCACCCGTTTACATGCAAGTGACACCGCAAGTGTACTTGCAGTGACACTTGGAGCTCATAACGTACTGTGCACGTCATGATGCGGTAACTAACACCACATCATGACGTACATAGTACGTCATTAGTCATTAAGGGGTTATACCTCATGATTATATAGGGTGTATATATAAACAATAAATACAAAAGTAAAGTGCATGTGCTTATAGTCCTAAACTGTGAATACAAAGTATCGAATCAGACATAAAGTAATCATACCAGCCGCGATGCCCTGCTTGGCTACATGGCTGATATGTTTTCCTACCATCACTGATCTATTTTAATTATGTCATTTTTATATGTGTAAATAAAGATTGAATTGTTTATGATATCATTCCTCCTTGGCTCCTCTGAGGCTGTCAAACAACTCTGGAAGTAGGGGAAGATGGTATTTGTTCTTGACTGTGATTTTATTGAGACCCCTATAATCGATACATGGCCGGAGAGAATGTTTTTTCTTCACAAAGAAGAAGCCAACGCCATACAAATGCCTCTGGTTCTAGTAATTGGGGGATTCCAGGGTTCTTACCACCAGAGATCATTCATTTATCACTTATATTGTTTGTAGCGAGATAACCTGAATGAATATTGAGCAGTCAAGTGGGAGTGGATAGAGACTTTTAATATCTGCTTTTCATTATCATTATCATAGCTTATCATTATCACTAAGGAATTAGTGAGTGCAGCCAGTGAGAATCGAGTGCCGTGAAACTAGAAGGTGCCACCAGTTGAATGACCTTACTGCACAGGCACGGACTTCCTCTCAGAGATGGATCTCTCTCAGGATACTTAGTGGGAAAGGGGTATATCGTAAGATATGCACCAAAATTATGCCAGAATTCTGGTGTAAGATTATGTCACAAACGAAGCCAACCAATAGTTATTATAGGGCTAGACAAACATGTATATCCCTGCACCACATTTATCGTCCAGAGAGAAACACTACTTTGGTCCGTTTTTGCTGACCACACACGCTTTTAGAAGCCAATGGGTGAGATTTCTCAAACTGGTGTAAAGTAGACCTGGCTTAGTTGCCCATAGCAACCAATCAGATTCCACCTTTCATTTTCCAAAGGAGCTGTGCAAAATGAAAGGTTTAATCTGGTTGCTATGGACTGTACATATCTGAATTACTGTACTCTATGTGTTTTGAGATCATATGTTCCACTTTATAGCTATTATCTGTGTGGGGCACTTGCTCCCCGGCTTTTGGAATGTTTCTAAATAATCCCCTGAAGAGCTATTAAAATTACTAGCGAAACGCGTAGGGATGGGGTTATAATATCATCATGCCTCTATAGTGTGATATAGGGTTGTTATGGGCGATAGTGCCTGCTTCTCATTTGATCAGATCATCAATGACCTTTGAGATTATGTATGACCAATGTTGTGGAACGTTTATGTGTCATTGTATGTTATGTGTTACTATCTTAAGTTTAATATAACTTGATATGACATGAGGACTGGTATACAACTGACATACCTGACTGTCTGATAATCATCTATTTTTTTGGTGGCGGGTCTCTTTATCTGTGTCAGGGACCTATTAGGGTTTTTAGGAGGTTCCTGACACGGGATCGCCCCTATCGGGGCGGGTGTTCCGTTTTTAGGCAGGGCCCATAGTAATTAGGGCGATCCTAGGGT
This sequence comes from Rhinella marina, assembly GCA_900303285.1. Classification (NCBI taxonomy): domain Eukaryota; kingdom Metazoa; phylum Chordata; class Amphibia; order Anura; family Bufonidae; genus Rhinella; species Rhinella marina. The sequence continues at coordinate 14,414 of ONZH01007917.1, read as the reverse complement.
GAAGATTATCTTTCTCCGGCCTGGAGGCCCAGTCTATTTACGTCAGATTCCATATTGTCTTTATCGGCCCTAACCCGCCTCTATGATATCAGACACTCCCAGTATATAGGTCTTGACTTTCTCTCTCTTTGTTTTAGCACCAAGGTGAGAGACATACATTTGACTCATTACTTTTGAGGATTGTACAGAGGACCAAGTGTATATTTATTTATATTGTTTAATAATGGGGTTTTTTTCGTTTAGATCCTGATTTATTATTAAAGGTTAAGTTTTAGTGAGGGCGTTCGGTGAGTCTTTTGCTTAAAAGAATTAGTCCCTGATACTTCTATCCTACCAGCCTGACGGTTTACATGTCAGTTCTACTGTGATTCTGCTATGGACAACTGAGCCAGTTCTACTTTACACTAGTTTGATAAATTTCCTAAATGACTTTGAAAAACATGGATGCCATCTGTGTTCTGTTTTTTTTACTGATCCATTGCATAGAAAACTGGTGAAAAGTTAATAGAAAAGTTTACATTTTTTGAGGACATAAAAAAAAAAGGATTATCCACAGTGAAAAAAGCCTGAACTTGGACATGAATGTAAAACTCGAATACAACAATAGTTCGGGTATTTGCATTCATGTCTGATAACTGGCTAAGGGCTCATGCACATAAACATATTTTCTTTCCGTGTCCGTAACTTTTTCTTTGCAGACCATATGCGGAACCATTCATTTCAACGAGTCCGCAAAAAAAACGGAAGTTACTCAGTGTGCATTCTGTGTCTGTATGTCCGTTCCACAATAAAATAGAACATGTCCTATTATTGTCTGTATTACGGACAAGGTTAGCTCTGTTCTATTAGGGGCCAGCTGTTCCATTCCACAAAATACGGAATGCACACGGATGTCATCCATATTTTTTGCGGATCCATGAGCCCTAAGCCCTAAGTGATCAAGATGCAATATAGAGACCAACCCATTTAAGTGGTTTCATTTAGTGAATGAATTTATGTATTTAGCTAAGCATACAAATCTATAAACCTCCTGTACGATGCATAAGTATAGATATGTATAAAGTGTGGCAATTTGGTGACTGAAGGATGGGAAAATAACCCTTGAGGTCAGGATGACATTCCCTTTACCTTTAGAGATTTAGCTTCACCTGAAAACAAACATGCTTTTCACTTTTCATCTGCAGCCCTGCTGTAAGAGATGAGGGGGCCATGGGGTACAAATCTAGTACTTCTCAATTCAAATCCCATGATGCTGGCTTCTAAATCCTGTAATTCTCCATAAATCCTATAATTCGCACACCAAATCCTGTAATTCAAATCATAATGCATAATATCAGCAACACTTCCATTTCTGTTGTGGCGGTTTCCGCTCAGTAGGAAAGATACATATTCAAAATTAATGCAGCGTTATTATTATTTAGACAGAATGCGGTAAACCTCTCTTTGATGGACATCGCCGCAGGCATTATTTCAAGCAATTCAGTGCTCTCACTATGTGTTTTTAATCTCATTCAGAAGGATTGCATGGGATGTACTTTACTCACTGGGGCTGCTGTTGACTTCTTACTAATAAGACACCGCCAGTGAGGGCCTGCTATGTAGATTTAATACTTTGCAAGTGCAAAAACATGATAATATAAGGTACAGTATTCTATAACACAGAATGGAAGCATGTAATACTCTATATTCTTAGACTGCTCTTGAAATCCTTTGATGTGGTTATACTAGGGAGCATGAACTTATAAACTATTGTACAAGCTTAATAAAGTACCGGAAGGTTGCATCCAGTGTATTGGATTCCAGCTTAGAGCAAATATTTAGCAATACTAAACCTACGTAGGTCACATCTGCATTGGAACCGACAGAACCAATTATCACAGACGGGGTCCATCGTCACCATTATTGTGTAATGGATCCAGCAGTATTTACTTATCCAGTGGCATACATAGAGAAATAAGGGTCCTATAGCAAGGATCAGACCAGGCCCCCCATATAGGACAGAAGGGTTTCTGCCTAAACCCCTTTCAGTGACCCGTGAGCCATTTTTTCAACTGCCTCATTTGCTTAAAGTTATTTATTTAGAGGACAGAGTCCTGACCAAGTTTTCACCCCCAATAGAAGAGGAGATGGAACCAACTGGGCCCCCTTTTGCCCTGGGCCCCATAGCAGTTGCATGGTCTGCCGCTGTGGTAGTTACGCCCCTGTACGTATCTCTGTTCCTGTAACAGAGCAGATAAAAGGAAATACAGGCACTAATGGAAACCTAGCTTTAATGCAAGCATGATCTATGTAGAGAGATGTGTTCTTTTTCTATTGGTACCAGTCATTCATGATTTGGTCATCATGCATGTATTGTACTGTTTGTACAATGGTACATATAGGATTTGAAGTATGCATAGTAACTACAAAATATGGAAACCAAAGGAAAACCCAGTGAAGAAAAATTTTTTAGACACTAAAACTCATTTGGTATCAGAATGACTCCTCCTTCAGGATTCCTGTAGTATTCTCTTCCGGATCAACTGTTCCATTCTTCCTGACAGCGCCACCATGGCTTTCTTGTTTCTATATATTCTTTAAATATCACTGACCTATTCAGGCATCCCAGCAAGACAGAACTGCAGACAGTCTCTCCCCCATCTATCCTGAGCAGTCGACAACTTTTTAACATTCATCAGTGTTGTACCAAATCAACAAAATGCATGTCCACTGAGAGCTCAGGTATTATCAGAACTGGAGATATGTAAGACATCAATTATGGATAATAATAATGGATAATAACAATGTGGTTCTCTGAGATTGCTAACTCCTTTTCAAGCGGCCACGCAGGGTGCAGAGATAAAATACAGTAAAGACTCCTCAGCTACTGGCTCTTCGGTTTTTGCTGCAAACTCCCTTTTCCACTCTTGGTCCCTGCTGGGTTGGAAGTGGGACATGCCATCTACACGCATGTCACCGTTGTCAGCCAATCAATGGCTTCAGCAGTCATGTGTGTGTGAGGCTGTTAGAACAGCTGCCCATGGCCATCGCCGCTCTGCTTTCCTCTGTGGGTACAGACACTGTGTTCCTCACCATGCTGCTGCCTCCATGCTTCAGCCTAGTACTGTGGCCTCTGTCCCCTTAGGTCACGCATGCTCACCTCCTTCCTCTTAACTTAGTAACATAGTAACATAGTTTATAAGGCCGAAATAAGGCCTGTTATCCTTCAAGTTGATCCAGAGGAAGGCAACAAAAACCCCTGTGAGGTAGAAGCCAATTTTCCTCACTTTAGGGGAAAACATTCCTTCCCGACTCCAAACAGGCAATCAGAATAACTCCCTGGATCAACGACCCATCTCTAGTAACTATAACCTGCAATATTATTACCCTCCAGAAATACATCCAGGCCCTTCTTGAACTCTCTTAGTGAACTTACCATCACCACCTCCTCAGGCAGAGAGTTCCATAGTCTCACTGCTCTTACCGTAAAGAATCCTCTTCTATGTTTGTGCACAAATCTTCTTTCCTCCAGACGCAGAGGATGTCCCCTCGTCACAGTCACCGTCCTGGGGATAAATAGATAATGGGAGAGATCTCTGTACTGACCCCTGATATATTTATACATAGTTATTAGATCTCCCCTCAGTCGTCTTTTTTCTAATTTATTCCATTATGTAGGCCATAGACTTCTATTATGACGGAATGATTAATGGAATGCCTCTTAAAGACATTTCGTTATGCATTCCGTCATAGATTTCTGTTATGGCCTGTGATAACAGAATCCATATCGGAAGTGTAATAAAACCCAAACCCAAACACAACTTCGCACATCCCTAGTCTTAATCATAGTCTATGATTAAGACCACTTGTCAGTTGAAACGCGTCAGATGACTGTCTGAAAGTGTGCACTTTTTAATGTGAATATTGGAATAAAGGATTGATTTTATTGTACATGCTGGATTCCTCCTTACAATCCAGCCCATTTGTGTCTTTACTATCACCTTGCCTGCCAGTTCATCCTGTGTACCAGCTACTCTAATCCTGCATTCATGCCTTAGTTAATATCAGGAGGGCAACTGAATAATGCCTTTAGGGTTAGCCCAAAGCCAAACTGGTTGGAATAGTGAGTCCAAACTCATAGATCCATAACAGAGGCCATTGACTGACAATGACATGCATGTAGAGAGCACATCAGTGGGGACTGGATCCATAGGAGAAGAGCTGGAACGCCAGTGAAAGGTTAGTTTTATTTTTAACCCCTGCCTGGCCATATTAAAATGGATTCTTGGTCTTAGACAACCACACTAATTATTTTTCATGGGAAAAAATATTCCCTAGAGTATCTGCATAGTGGGACCCTGGCCAACTCTGTGCAGAGGAACCGATACACAACTCCTTTGAAGTGAAAGGGGTAAAATGCAGTTTACTGGAAACTTAGTTGGCCATGAGCACTGCTGCCCAGGAAAACACAGTGACGTGGCCACAGTGCTGCAATCCCTTCATTTTCAGTTTGGTGGGGGTTTTAGAGAACAGATGTCCCCCAAAAATACAGTGATCGCATATCCTAATGTTCACTTTTCAAGATAGGAATACCAGTTTAATAGTAACATAGTTGGTCGACCATTGCAGAGGAAACGTAGTATGATATGTCACACGTTAAGAGAAGCAGTGGTGTTGTGGTGCTCTATCCTAATGAGGGGCAAGAACTCTGAAACAGATGTCTACAGATGGGTGGCTCTGGTTTGTCAGGTGTGATCTAATTTGCATATGCGACATTCAAATGAGTGGGCTTCAATGTTACATAGTTACATAGTCACACTGCAGTTGATGAATGATGTGAGACATCTTTATATTAGTCAGATCTGTGGTGCTTCAATTTTAATTAGACTGGTCTAATTAGTAAGTGGATGAAAAAAGGCACAAATGTGTAGCATAGGTAAAAAAGACATATGTTGAAAAGAGACATAAATCAATCAAGTTCAACCAAGGGATAGGTGGAGATGTGAATATGGGGAGGTGGAATATTGACTTTTAGTACAGTGATAATAGTTTTAGGGTGGTATCAGATGTTACTATTGTGTGTCAAACATAGGAATTTTTGAGTTTCACACAACATAATAGCTAATAAATTATATTGAAAAGATGTATAACTCTTTCTAATATACACATATATAACAAGTTCTAAGATTACCTACAAATAAGCTCAATGGTAAACCAGCGATGCCAGGAGCTGACTGCTATAAATGATTCATGAAAGGAGTCATTTAATTTTCTTAGCACCTCTAGACTATTTCTATGTCAGTGCCACGCTCGTCATGTTGGCCTGTCTGCCTTTGGATCCCTTACGTTTATAACATATCAGCAACTAAGCCTAGAAAGCTTGAACTTGATCATTATGGAAATGCTGACCCTCGAGAAATTGGACAGCAATCGTTAGGCTGTGGAGGGTTGTGTATTTGACACGGAGAAGCATCTCAAGCATCAGCCTGATACACTTTCATCTTTAAATGGATGATCTCCCAGGATCAAAGTGTTCCAGCATGCTTAATAGGTTAAATAGAGGTGACTGACTATGCTGCTAATCACATCAGACAAGCAGAAATGCTGTTCAACATTTTTTTTTCATACGTCTGTTGCCTCTCTACTGACTAAATGCTTCTTTATGTGAGAAGTCTAGCAAAATGTTACGTGAACCCATGGGAACTGTGACTAGACAGGACTGACGTTAAATTTACTCAGCAATAGCATTGCTATGTATATTATTGATGTAGTAAATAATACATAGATAGGTCAAACCACTTTCTATACAGAGTAGTCTACGTAGTGTTCATAGCACTGTTTTGTGTTTCACTTACCTCATCACATACATGAGATATGAAGACATGAACTTGTTCAGGTGATGCTGGTGTCGAACTTCAAATCACTCACATAGAGTAAAGCTTACAAAGTAGTACCCCAGCCATACAGCATAATGTTTCATAGAAAAACCGCATCCAAACTTTTCCCTTGATTTGAACCACAAAGCTACTAACCCCTTGGATACTGAAGGTTTTATCATTTTTGCGTTTTCATTTTTATTCCCTGTCTTCCTGGAGTGTTATTTATCCATTCACATAGCTGTATGAGGGATTGCTTTTTGCAAGACAAGTTGTAATTTCTAATGCCACCATTTAATATGGCATACAATGTAGTGGGAAGCGGGAAAAAAATTCAAATGGAGTGGAATTGGAAAAAACCCACAATTCTGCTACAGTTTTATCCCTACAGTGTTCTCTTTGTGGAAAAACTGACCTGTGCCCTGCATGATTACAAGGATACCACATATGTGTAGATTTTTTGTGTTTTAATACCGAAAAAATAAAACCTTTTTTTTACATTGCCATATTGGTGTGTGTGACTTTGTGATCACATTTTATTCCATTTTTTAGGGTAAGGGAAGTGATGAAAAAATGGTGATATTTTGTTCCATTACACCATTCACAATATGAGATAAATATTTTTATATTTTGGTTGTACGGGTGCTTTCGGATGCGGCAATGCCCATGATGTTTTGTTTATGAATTGAGTTTTTATTCTAGCGATAGGGGTGATTTTAAAGTTTAAATTTTTTAAACTTTCTTTTTTAAACTACAATATCCACTAATTAGTGTTTTATGGTTTATACTGTATTTCCATAGAACTACAATATAAGCTCCAATTGCTGTTATCCTATGTTGGCCTGCCACCTGCTGGCCAACTAAGGAACTGCAGCTGTAATACACTGGGTCTCTTCAGAGTGACTCAATGTATTTGAATTAATGATTGGCTTCCCCAATCGCCGCATGGGGTAGCCGGTTTTTCACCCTTTAGGCTTAAATGCCTGCAACTGGCATTACCAGTCGCAGACATGAGCCGAGGTCCTATGCTGTTTGAAACAGCAGAGACCTGCCAGCTCTTGTGCCTGCTGCAGGCGCCATGTTTAAAGACCCTCCCAGCGCTGTTTGGAGGTTGCATGTAGACCATTATATAGTTTTGTGTATGAGCCTTTAGGATACAACAATTAAACTTTCCATTTATATCAATAATAGAAGTAAGATATTTCCTACCCCCATGCGTGATTATGAAATAAGTATTCCAAGTCATGCAATGAAGCTGGCCGGGCACTTCAGATTGTTTTCTGTTTCAATAATTTTTATTGAGTTTTCAACATAATGAAGTACAATACATACGCATGTATAGAAGTGTAATTAGTCTGTCAGCTTGTACAACAAACAAATACAACTTCATCAAATGAGTCAAATGAAGTCGAAATCAAGTAAACAACATTAAGTAAAGAATACAATACAAGGAAAGAACTATTGACCATCCAGTGCCTTACCACCACCAACTTTGCGAATATTAAAATATATCCTTATAAGCCTGTCAGGCGTATAATACCAACGTAAAAGGGTTTTCATTGCTGTCTCATAATGAGATATTCACCTGAATGTTTTAGAAGAGAAGGGTATGGCCCTTCCCCAGGACTCATCTGTATAAGTCTGGCCCATTTCCTTCTCCCAGGACAAGATGGGAGTAGATTTCACAGATGTATCAGTTTGTAATAGTATATCATATATTGGTCTCATTATTTTAACTCTGGGGGTGGTGAGTTTGAGAAGAATCATACTGTTATTGTGAAAAGTTGGGGGATTCTTAACGATAGAAGTGAGGAGATGTCTTACCCGGAGGTATTTATAAATGTCTCTGTAGGGGACCCCATAAGTTCCATGCAGATCCATAAAGGACTGCAGAGAATTCTGAGAGTACAGCTGCTGGACAGAATTAATCCCTCTACTCAAAGTGGATAAGGAAATTCTAACGGAGCCATCATAATGCATTCTTTCGATGGTTTGCCCACTGTGGAGTGGAACTTGTGCCAAATATCTATGAAGTGACATACAATGTATGATTCTCCAGAGGGTTTGTGCGTGTCCAGTATAGAATCCAGCAACAAGGCCCTAAGATTCTGGGTAGGGATTGTGCTTTGTTCCAAGTGAACCCAATGCTTATCAGTGGTTCCAGCCCACCAATCTCTTAAGATAGTTATGTTAGTAGCCACATAATAATGATGTAGACTTGGTAGCCCCATCCTTCCTTGTCCCTTTTTCTGAATCAAAAGAGAATTTAAGATGCTTGGTTTTCCATTACTCCAAATGAATTTGTTGAGAAGTTGTCTAGCCTTTAGGAAAAAACTGGCTGGTAAGGGCAGTGGAAGAATACAGAAAACATATAGCACTTTAGGTATAGTGAACATCTGTAATGAGGCTATCCTTCCTACCCAGGAAATGTCATGTTTAGAGAACGTAATTAAATCTTGTTCAATGGTTTTCAAGAGTGGCTCATAATTGTGGGAATAAACCATGGAATGAGATGAATGCCCAAATATTGTATCTTATTGTCCTGCCAGTCTAATGGATAGGAGGAATTAATTAGTTGTAAGGTATCTTGAGGAAGATTCAGGGGTAATACCTGAGACTTTGAGACATTAATTTTGTAATAGGATAAGGAACCATATTGGGAGATAATGTTGTAAGGAACTGTGTGGGTTAGATAAAGTAAGGATGATGTCATCCGCATATAGCGATATAAGATGTTGCTTGTCCCCTATAGTGATTCCCTTAATGCCATCATCCAATCGCAAATGTTGAGCTAAAGGCTCAATAGTTAGTACAAAAATTAGTGGGGATAAAGGGCACCCCTATCGTGTTCCGTTTCGGATTTGAAAGGGTTCCGAAAGTGCTCCATTCGAAAAGACTCTTGCGGACGGGTTGCTATATAAATTTTGAATGGCTGAGAGTATCGCTCCCTGGAATCCCATATGCCGCAGCACCGAGAAGGCGAAAGACCAGTTAATGCGGTCGAACGCCTTCTCTGCATCAAGTGCAACCGCCAACGCAGGGATCCTTTTTGCCTCTACATGGTCTACAATATTTAGGATTCTCCTAGAACTCCTCATCCTGCCACTCCCCAAAGGCTTGCTCCCCAAAACTACTACCGCCTTCACTGCACCCAGTCCCTGACAAAACCCAGTTAAGCTGATAGGTCTAATATTTTAGTGCCCCATCAATGATGTAGTGCCCCTATGACAATGACCCCAATAGTTCCATATGTGATATATATAGGGCCCCCTAGGACCGCCCCAATATTTTGGCCCCCCATATGCTCCCCCTCCATAGTGGCCCCCCATAGTGCTCCTCCTCCATAGCCCCCCATAGTGCCCCCCCATACATTTAATCCATAGTGATATTGGCCTAAAGCTTTGCCTTGTGGACGGGCATCTGATGACGAGTTATTTCATGGTGTAGGCCAAGCCCGTAACAATGAGTGCAGATAGCAATTTCCTGCGGGAAAGGGACCCCTAGTGTAGCTTGTTGAAATACAGATTCCAGACATGGGGATAGTAGGGCAGAGAATCTCTTATAAAATTAACTAGAAATTCTGTCTGGACCTGGGGATTTCCCAGAGGGTAGTGATTTGATATTCCTAAGTATTTCCACGGAGGTGAAGGGAGCACAAAGGGCAGTTAGTTGCTCATCTTAAAGGACTGGCAACTGCGCTGTATTTAAAAAGTCCTGTATCGAGGTATGTAAGTCATTTGAAGGGGGATGGTGTTCCCCTATATTGTAAAGAGTAGAGATGAGCGAGCATACTCGTCCGAGCTTGGTGCTAGTTCGAGTATTAGGGTACTCGTAAGTGCTCGCTGCACGGACGAGTATCTCGCCATGCTCGAGGAAATGGCAACTTCCGCATCGTGCTTTTTTGGCGCTTATAAACTCAGCCAATCACAAGCCAGGAGACTCTGCGGTACACCCAGCATCACGTGGGGCTCTTACATGTCGATAGCAGGGGTTGGCTGGCCTGATCAGGTGACCCTGGAATATACTACTGACTGGCCGCGGTGCTCGGCTCAGATGCCGTCTGGATGTCGTTAGGGATAGAGCTGCTGCGTTTCAGGAAGAGTGTTACGGCCTGCATTTAGTTCTCTGTTAGGCAGGAATCACCCACAAAGAACCCAACAGCCCTTCTAAGGGCTACAAGACATTTTTTTTTGTTTCCTAGCTTGGCTGGCTGGCTGGCACTAGTAGTGCAGCTATCACCATATATAACCCCCTTTTTTTTAATGTTATATCTCAGTGATACAAATCCATTGCACACAGCAGTGTGGAACCATTCTGTGTGTCACAGTTCATCTGTCCACTCACGCCAATCCGTATTTTCTGTCCAGGTGACACTTTCTGTACGTCACTTAATACAACCAAGTCTTTTGCTGCCTGTCACGTATATAGCTTGATCCCAAAAATCTCTGTGCGACATTTGTCTGTGTCGCAGTCTAAATAGCCACCGTCAGTAGGGTGTCAGTTAGCTCTACGATAGATTCTGCACGTCACGTTCCAAAAAAAACAAAAGTACAAAAAAAATATAAAAAAAAATACATAAAAAAAATAGTTTTTTTGTTGTTTTAGCTCAGTGATACAAATCCATTTCACACAGCAGTGTGGAACCATTCTGTGTGTCACAGTTCAGCTGTCCACTCACTACAATCGTATTTTCTGTCCAGGTGACACTTTCTGTATGTCACTTAATCCAACCAGGTCTTTTGCTGTAACGTATATAGCTTGATCCCAAAAATCTCTGTGCGACATTTGTCTGGGTCGCAGTCAAAATAGCCACCATTAACAGGGTGTGAGTTAGGTCTACGATAGTTTCTGCACGTCACGTTCAAAAAAAAACAAAAACTACAAAAAAAATATATAAAAAAAAGTTTTTTAGTTGCTTTATAGCTCAGTGATACAAATCCATTCACACACTGCGTGAAACCATTCTGTGTGTCACAGTTAGGCATCAATCGGCCACTCACGCCAATCCGTATTCTGTCCAGGTGACACATTTCTGTGCCACGTCAAACTTAATTAACCAGACTGAACAAGTTTGTAGGTTTCAGTACACCAGGCCTATTTATTTTTTATATAATACACTTATATACAGAAAATGTTGAACCCCAGGGCTAAGGGTCGAGGACGAGGGCGTGGGCATTCAATTACTGCAGGGGGCAGAGGCCGTGGTCCTGGGCAGGGTGAGACAGTACCTGCTGATGAGGGAGCAGGGGAACGCCGCAGAGCTACACTCCCTAGCTTCATGTCTGAACTTACTGGGACACGTGGTAGAGGACTGTTGAAACCACAACAGTGCGAACAGCTGATGTCGTGGATTGAGGACAATGCTTCAAGTAATTTGTCCACCAGTCATTCTTCAACGCAGTCCACCCACGTTACCCAAGGGAGCACTCCTTTGGCTCCTCCACCTCAACCTCCTTCCCCCCCGGCGATCCGGCATACTCTCAGGAACTGTTTTCTGGACCCTTCCCAGAGTCACAAACCACTTCTCAGGTTGCTGCTGACCTCGTTCCCGATGCCCAAGTTTTCCAACTGTCGCAGTCTGTGGGTGATGATGATGATGATGACAATGTTGAGTTAGTGGAAGAAGTTTGTAAAGAGGTGTCGGATGATGAGGAGACACAGTTGTCAGACAGTGGTGAAGTTGTTGTCAGGGCAGGAAGTCCGAGGGGGGAGCAGACTGAGGAATCGGAGGATGACGAGGTGACTGACCCAAGCTGGGTTGATATGCCGAGTGAAGACAGTGCTTCTGAGGCGGAGGCGAGTGCTGCACCAGAACAGGTTGTAAGAGGCAGTGGTGTGGCCAGAGGGAGAAGCAGGGCCAGAGCTGGTGCATCAGCAGCAACTGTTTCACGTAGTGAAGCTCCCGTGGCGAGGCCTAGATGTTCGCAAGTCTGGAGGTTCTTTAAAGAAAGTGAGGATGACCGACGGACTGTGGTGTGCCACACCAGGATCAGCAGGGGTGCCACCACTACTAGCCTAACCACCACCAGCTGCGCAGGCATATGAGTGCTAAACACCCCACTCAATGGAACCAAGGCCGTTCACCACCTCCTGCGGGTCACACCACTGCTCCTTCCCCTGTGTCACTCGCTGCCTCTGCTAGTCAACCCCCTGCGTCACTAGGTGCCTCTGCTAGTCAACCCCCTGCCCAGGGCCCCGGCACGAGCGCCTCCCGCCGGAAAACCACACCTTCGCCTCCACGATCCTCCACAGTGTCCACCAATGTGTCCCAGCGCAGCTTTCAGCTGTCTTTACAGCAGACGCTGGAGCGCAAGAGGAAATACAGTTCCACCCACCCACATGCCCAAGCCCTCAACGTCCACATCTCCAAATTGCTTAGCCTGCAGATGCTGCCCTATAGGCTGGTAGAGACCGAGGCCTTTCGCAATCTCATGGCGGTGGCTGCCCCTCGGTATTCGGTCCCCAGCCGCCACTATTTTTCCCGATGTGCCGTCCCAGCCTTACACCAGCACGTGTCACAGAACATCATCCGTGCCCTGACCAACGCTGTTTCTGAGAAAGTCCACCTAACCACGGACACGTGGACAAGTGTTGCCGGGCAGGGACACTATATCTCACTGATGGCACATTGGGTTAACTTGGTGGAGGCTGGGACCGAGACTGACCCTGGGGCCGCTCATGTACTGCCCACACCGAGGATTGCAGGGCCTACCTCGGTCACGGTCGCTCAGACGTACTATGCCTCCTCCTCCTCCTCCTCAACCGAATTACCATCCGTGGGCATGGCGCCTTCAGTCGGTAGCTCTAGGCGCAGCAGCAGTGCCGTGGGTAAGCGCCAGCAGGCGTTGCTCAAACTGCTGAGCTTAGGTGACAAAAGGCACACCGCCCAAGAGCTGTTACAGGGCATCACGGCGCAGACCGATGTGTGGCTGGCACCGCTGAACCTCAAGCCAGGCATGGTTGTGTGTGACAAAGGGCGTAACCTGGTGGCGGCTCTGCAACTCGGCAGACTGACACATGTGCCATGCCTGGCCCACGTGTTCAATCTAATAGTTCAGCGGTTCCTCAAGACATACCCCAATCTGTCTGATTTGCTCACCAAGGTGCGCCGCATCTGTGCGCATTTCCGCAAGTCCACCACAGATGCTGCCACTCTCAGGGCAGCGCAGCGCCGCCTACAACTGCCCGCTCACCGACTGTTGTGCGACGTGCCCACGAGATGGAATTCGACGTTAAACATGTTATCCAGAGTTTACCAGCAGCGCAGAGCGATTGTAGACTGCCAGATGTCAACTTCCACCAGAACTGGTAGTCAGGTCAGTCAGATTCCTCAAGTCTACAATGAGGAGTGGACGTGGATGTCTGATATCTGCCAGTGTTGAGCAACTTTGAGGAGTCAACACAGATGGTCAGCGGCGATGCCGCCATTATCAGCCTCACCGTCCCGCTGCTTTGCCTGTTGAAAAACTCACTGCTCAGCATCAAGTCGGATGCTTTGCGCTTGTCACAAGAGACGGTGGAGGAAGATACGTCGCTTGATAGCCAGAGCACCCTCCAGTCTGTTTCTCAGCGCGTATCGGGAGGAGGGGGATGAGGATGAGGAGGAAGAGGAGGAGAATGTCGGCGAGACAGTAGAGGGTACCAGTGCTCAGTCCTTAACTCTTGAGTGTGTATGGGCTGAAGAGGAGGACTTGGAGGAGGAGGAGGAGGAGGAGGAAATGGACAGTCAGGCCAGTGAGGAGAGGGAATTCTTGCGTGTTGGGACTCTGGCGCACATGGCAGACTTCATGTTAGGCTGCCTATCCCGTGACCCTCGCGTTAGAAGAATTTTTTCAAACACCGATTACTGGGTGTTCACTCTCCTGAACCCACGGTACAAGCAGAACCTTTCCACTCTCATCCCTGCAGAGGAAAGGAGTATGAGAGTGAATAGATATCAACAGGCCCTGCTGCACAAGCTGAAACAATTCTTCCCATCTGACGCCGCTAGCGGCAGAGGGCATGGTTCTGTGGGCCAAGTAGCGGGGGAGAGGAGCCGAGCAGGCAGCTTGTCCAGCACTGGCAGGGGAACGCTCTCCAAAGGCCTTTGCCAGTTTTATGTCACCCCAGCAAGACACTGTCACCTGTCCCCAGTCTAGGCAGAGTAGGGGGAGCTGGTACAGAAAGATGGTGAGGGAGTACCTTGCTGACCATACCAACGTCCTTAGCGATCACTCTGCTCCATACAACCACTGGGTTTCAAAGCTGGAACACCGTGGCCTGAACTGGCGCTGTACGCCTTGGAGGTGCTGGCCTGCCCTGCCGCTAGCGTGCTGTCAGAGCGGGTATTCAGTGCAGCTGGTGGCGTCATCACCGATAAGCGTACATGCCTGTCAACTGACAGCGCTGACAGGCTGACGCTTATTAAAATGAACAAAGCCTGGATTTCACCGGAACTCAAATCTCCTCCGGGGGAAAGCAGCTAAAGATTAACATTACTTATGTATCCGATTCCTCTTCTCTACTCCTCCTCCTCCATGTCGTCTTTGCCTAACGCTGACTAAAAAAACGCCATTTTTT